>CANXYI011712097.1:0-15364 GCA_948208565.1 Hura crepitans
AAAAAATTGAAATTCAACATATGAAATGTAGTAAAGAAAAAAATGCTCTATGTTATGTTACGAGTCCCCACTTGTAACACTTCCCTAATTGATGTTGAACATTTTCACCTATGCATGGAAAAAATGATCAAGCTAAGCAAAATTTTAATTAGTTGTACATAAACTATCTTTGTTTGCCTGTAATTAAACATACATAGAAAATTCACATTATCATATCTTATATTCAAAACCAAAAATCCGGTAAACATCATGTCACACTTTTTTAATATGAATGCTCTCACCTTTCTTACCTCATCAATTGCTGCTATCATAGCTTATGCATGAAACAAGGTCATATTCATGTATGTGCAAATTTCAAACTAAAACTTTACAATTGTTGAATGGTTGTGTTAATTACTAGATCATATTTTCATGCAATGTATAGCAACATATAACTAATGTGTTGCAAATTTCAATTTTGTATTTGACATTCATATTTCATAATTAATACTATAACTTTAATTTATATTTGTAGCCAAATTTATTTTAAGACTACCATAGACTAGATAACAAGTTTCAAAGATGGTAATAAGAAAAACTAATTAACATACTGTGCTTTAGTTATATGATACCTATCAGGGATTATGCATCATATATGCACATTAACATATCAAAAATGAGCTCTATTCATAGCATGTGGAGCTTAAAGGGCTTTGTTCATAAATCAAAATAGTTGTACAGTTCCTATAGGGCTAAATTTTATATACTTACAATAATGATAACAATTACATTGATATACTGCTAAAAGACAATATTGGCATGCCAACTTATTACATTGCTTTACTAGTCTATGTGTACTTAGGCATTTCAATGTGATTATTCACTTTTTATTTCCATCGTATTACTCATGCTTTATCAAGCATTTATTATTAAGGAAAACTCATAACATAAAAGCAATATTAATCATATTGTTATCTCATGGCATTAAATTAATATTTAATGTATCAATGTTAATATCAATATCAATATCGAACTTAATGGACAACAAATTATTTAATGGTATAGGAATAAGCTTCATAAGTTTAACATCAATGTGTGGTATAGGAACAAGCTTCACAAGCTTAACATCCATGTGTTCTTATGTGAGTATAAAACACTTATGAAGATGTGTCATAGATTAAATTATGAATTATGTATTTATAACCCAAAGTCTTCTTCTCTTTTTCCAATTACCTTATCTTGCATATAATAGCATATAGATTATTTCTATGCATTTCAATCTTACATGTAGATATATGTACATTACATATGATTGCTTTTATTCTCCACTCATGTATAAACTCTTAAATTTATATCGCATTTATCACAATGTAACATCATGATATCTTAATTTGACCATGTTGCTAATCATGCTAATTGCATTAAATGTCTTGTAAGTTATGTTATAATTCAAAATAGGGTTATTTGACTTTGATACAAATTTCTACACATATATATGTATCTAGGTGGAATAGCCACATTGATTGTTAAAATACCATGTGGTTGTTGCAAAATTGTTATGTAGTGGCTTTATCAAGATAGTAAAATTGATGAAGCTAGTCACAATTACAACATATTCATTACAACTTTAACCTAATTTTCTCATGTGTAATCATCCAAATATTTTTTATTAAAAATTCATACATGTCTCCTATTGGTTTCTCATCATCAATTGTACATCATTTTAAACAAAAGGGTATAAACAATAATCAAATTGGAGAAAAATATTAGAATATTGAATATTTCAAATTTTTTGCCCTAAGGGTTGTTACTCACACAATTCATAGTAGAAAAGAAAAGATTAGTTAATGGACATACTTGAAAATCAATGGAGCACAAATTCATATGTGTTTTTAGCCATCAATCACCTCTTTTCCCTTTAATTTGCTCTTTGAACTCTCTTTCTCTTCTTAGTTGAATTCAATGGTAACAACCACATCAATAACAAAATAAAAAAATAAATGAATCTATATCAATAATATGAAGAAGATGAGAAGATGTTGATGCAAGGTCACTTTACCTTAATGTGAATATATGGAAAGAGCAATTTGGTTATCTATAATCCTTGAGAGAATGGTGGAGAAGAAAAAAGATTATTCAATTTTTATTCTTCTCTATTATTCATTTTCCCTTTTATACGCCCTAACATAGATGGCTATGATCAATTGCTTAACATCCATCTAATAGCCCACATTTTATCAAAGCATATACACCTTTTAATCCTTTCATTCATCATTATTTTATTTTTTCCTTTATTAATGAAGAAATATATAGTTACAAGCCTTTGGAAATTATTTCCATGTTTTTTTTATTTCAATGTAGTTATGGAATTATAGAATTATTATACTATAAAGCCTTTTAGATATTGCACAAATAAACATTTATTAGCTTATTCTATAATCGATCTGATATAATTCTCTCTATATAAGTTGTACACATATGAATGTGTGTGACAGAGATGATTTCCTATTGCACCATGTTTCATTTGGTGTAACATCAATCCACTTTAATGGAACTCTATTTAATACATAAACAATATTTTCAAGCACATGTCCTAAAAAAGACTTAGGTAACTCTTCAAGGATCATCTTAGATCAATCTATGTCAAATAATGTTCCACTTCTCCTTTCAACTACGAAATTTTGTTGTTGTGTATACAGAGGAGTCCATTGAGAAAATATCATGTTATCTTTAAGATAACTCAAAAGCTCTTTGCTTAAGAATTCATCACCTTGGTATGATCGAAGCATTTTGATACTTTTGCCAAGTTTTTTGGCTACTTCATTTTTTAATTCATTGAACTTCTTAAAAGTTCTAGACTTATACCTAATCAAGTATAAATACACATATTATGAATAATATTAAATAAAGGTAATAAAGTAAAGATAACTAGCTTTGGCATGTGTAGTCATTAGGCCACTTACATTTGAATGTATTTGATTTAACAAACTACTATCATATTCACCATTACTATTAGAGGATTATTTTACCATCCTTCCTAATAAAGAAAACTCACATGTTCCATAAAGACACATAAACAAATGATCTTAAGTCACCATTGTTGTGTAACTTAAACATGCATATCTCATTTTCATGGCTAAGTCAATAAAGCCATAAATAATACGGTTTCAAGTTATCTTATTTAATTCTCTTAATATTAACACTATGTCCCTTTTTAGTTTGAAGAATATAAATTCCATTAACATTTTTACTATAACAATTAAAGATATCATTCAAATAAATAGAACACTATTGTTCTTATTAACAAAAATAACAAAATCTTATCCAAATTAGGAACATAATAATAGTTATTTTAGTATAAAACTAAACAAGAATGTAACTACAAGTAATATGCACCTCACCTTTAACCAATTTCCTACTGCTCTTATGCTTATGAAAATTAGAGCACAAGTGATATCCACAGCTAGTATCCAATAATTGTTAGCAGTTATTAAAAGTCTTATTAGTGTTAATCTCAATAACATTAATACTATAAGTAGAAGAACTTGTATACACTTTCTTCATTTGAGACCACTAACATGCCATACAATGTGCTTATAGTCTTTTAGGGTTAGTATCTTTGCCTTTGAGCATTCTTCCTTGGGCTTTAATAAATTTCTTCTTTTACTACTAATCTCCATTTTTAGTCAAAGAATCGATTGATAAAACCAAATTTTTACTAGCTGAAATCTTAATAATTTTGAGTAGGTATACCATATCAAGTAATGTGATTAAATATTTACTTTTAATTATATAGCCATTACCAAACTCATAAAATAAAACATCTCACATAAGCCCAAAACCATTAATTTGTTCCATAAGGCGAAGCATCCTTAACATTTTTGAATTGGAATAGAAACCTAGATATTTAATATCTTTTTTCCAACATATTCATTAAACAATAGTTAATAATGTGAGATAATGATATAAGCAACAACATGTTGGTTTTCATGAGACTTATAGAGCAAAAAAAATTAATTTTTTTCATAAAAACCAGTTGATGATAATGATATCAAAAGTATCAAAATGGTTATTTAGTTATTAAATTAGTAGCATATAGAAGTTTATCATAAATAATTATTACATTTCCTTTTTTTCTCACTGTGTTGTCATAAACCACATTGATCCTTAAATGGGAACACTTTTGAGATTCACCAAGTGCTAATAGCTGAATTGTATAGATAAACCAAAAGAAGTGAAAATCATAGGGAGAGAGAAGAGAGTTTTATGTTAGATGTATGCCCTAAGCTTATACAATAGGATTATGTTCATGTGTTTAAACCTTATGAATTAATGTAAAAGGCATTTCTCTTTATTTCATGGTACTTTTATATATTACTTATAATTATATGTAATGTCTTAAACCATGTTATAAAGTCCTTAGTATAAAACCATAATGCAGAGGAAATCATGAAGTGCTCATGGTGTGAGATTCTTATTACATGCAAATGTGATATACCTAAATATCTTTTATCATAGTATTAACAAGATGGGACATTATTAATATGGATAGATCAACATAGGTTATACTTCTTGATTGGATTAAGTAGTAAGCATAGAGATGCTTAGAGTTAACATATGGATGCTTACTCAGGAAATAAGTACATCAAAAACCCACTATGGGATATTCAAATGGATACTTAATCAATTTTTGTGAAAGTATCTCATCATATTAGTGGTGCAAGTATCCTTAGACTTGAGATCACTAACTATCTTATATATGGAGTGACATACTTTGACTCTAAGGCTTTTACTTCGAATAAGAAGTATACATAGTGAGGTGCTTGGGTATGGCATGGCATATTTAAAGATAGGGTAGTAATCAATAAAGGATTCACTACCCCTAGATTATAGTAGGGAGTTTATCTCATAATTCTAATGAGTAATCTTGAATCAAAAATATTTGGCCAAAGTAAGATGCCATGTGTGCACGGGATTCATAAAGGGCATTTTTAGAATAAAGGTGAAATTATCATAACAATATGTCTAGGGTTTAATTAGACATACTTAGTTAAACTTTGAGTTTACACAAGTTCATACTCTAAGCTAGATGGGATAAAAGATGGCGAAAGGAGTTTATTACACTGTAATTGTATATGGAAGGGTTAAGTTAAAGCACTTGTCTTTTTAGCACTTTAGTAGTCATGATGCCTAACTAGATACGTCTCTTAACTTATATACAAGTGATATATCAATTAGTGAATTGATATTGATTCAATAAGATTGAATCTATAAAGTCCTTGTTGGACTAGGACTCTAATTCATTATATACTACCAAGCTATTCTAAAAGCCCATAAGGTCAAGCACATGAAAGGAGTCTAAGGAAGATCTAATGGTATCGAATGTCCTAATGATATTATATATCATTGGAAGATGAATTAAGAAGAATGAATGAGCAAATGAGCTTAAGGCCCACATGTAAATGGAAAGCATAGAAAATCAACATTTTTGGAAAATCAGGGTTTTTAGACTTAGGCCTTATTGAGTCCAAATTTTAATTGTTCTTGCATCTAAATTTTTATAGGCAATTAAAAGGTTTAATAGGCCTTAAATTAGAGTAATTATTAATCCAAATAGAGCTTAGGAGTGCCATATAGGATTAATGAAAGTGGGACAAAGCAGATTGCATATAAGCCCATTAAAAGGCTTATACGCATGGGAAAGAAAAGGGCCTAATTCATAAGTGCATTTCTAGTTTGACTTAGGGAAAATTTTAATTGATAAAATTTGAAATAAATAGGGTTTATTTATAATATAAATAATCCTTATTTTAGTAGCCACCATGGCTGCATTTTCTATAACAGAAATTGATGCATAAAATAATTGAAAACACGTAAATTTCTTCTTCTTCCTTTATCCACTTGAAAATCCTACTAGCACCTAGATTTTCAAGTTGCTCTCTTTTAAGAACTTCTTGTATGGATTACCTTAGAGGTGTTCCCAAATAAGGATCACTGTGATTTGCAACAACCTAATAAAAAGAGCAAAAGAAAAAGAAAGCTGCATGTTGGAATCACATAGAGAATTTATGGTAAATTTTTATTTTGTGATTTATCTAGTATAAAATTTTTTCTTTTCAATTTTTTGATGCTCCAAACTTTGCTAGGGTACCATGAATGTTTTATTTCCACTGTGCATGAGTCCATGGAAATAAAAAATGGTGTCATAGCCTAGTTATATAAAAAAGTTGAAAACTATTGCAATTTGTTAGTATCCTACGACTAAGCATTAAAATTTTGGTTTGAATTTTTTGTATTTTTTTTCTATTTTATTCCTTTTCTAAGGGTTAGATATGGAATATAACTAAATAGAAATAATTTTATTTCTAGCTTTGAGAATTTTTGGGATTTTAAATGCTTAAATGAACAAAAATTGTGAAAAACTTTAGTACTAGTCGACTAGAATGTTGCAATTTAGTTCGATTAGTTATTTAATTAGTTTTAGCCCTAAATTTTTTTAGGATCTTAAAAATCTATGATTTGGACATTTACATGATTAATAAAATTGGATTGTATTTGATAATTAAAATAATTAATTGAACATTAAACTTGGGTTTTTACAACATCTGTCGACTAGTTTTGAAAAATTTTCTTTAGTCTGATTTTTTAATGTTTTCAGCCTAAAATTATTTTTCTCTAGTTCTTAAGGGAAGTAAATTTAATTTTATTTATTATTTTTAATCAAATTTTAAACATAATTTTTATGCTTTTTTACTATAGAAAATGGCTAAATTAAGGGAAATTTTTTTGTATGATTTCTTCTAATTTTACATCCTTAAATTATTTTTCATAAGTTTTTAAGTGATTGAAAAGTAATTTTGGAGCTTATCATTAAAATTGGATTTTATTTGATAATTAAAAGTATTGTTTGAAAACAATTTT
This sequence comes from Hura crepitans, assembly GCA_948208565.1. Lineage (NCBI taxonomy): Eukaryota > Viridiplantae > Streptophyta > Magnoliopsida > Malpighiales > Euphorbiaceae > Hura > Hura crepitans. Next base: position 6,901 of record CANXYI011712097.1, read on the forward strand.
ACTTGTTGACAACTCTTATAAAATTGGGTAAGGTTTAATTAATGATGTCAAATTTTGATTTTTCTTGCTTTCAATTCTAGACCTATTTTTTCATAATTATTAGAAAATTATAAAGTTAATTTGAATATTTTGAATGCCTAAAACTAATTGCATGTGAATTTGATTCATAGTTTTGTAACAGTCGTATAAACATATACTGTATTAGCTATCGATAGTGATTAACAAATTAATTTTAAGTTGATTAATTGGATTAATTTTGTTGGTTATTGTATATGATTTTATATGTTCATGCTTGCTAAAATTTGTCCAAAATTATTTGGAGTAATTATTTTATAAAAAAAATGCAAATTGGTTTATTGGTAAATGCTACAAATTAGATTTTTGGCATTAATGCAATTCAAAAAATTCAAATTAAATAATTCCAAAATATGTGTTGCAATTTACTAGTGGAATTGATGCAAATTTAATTAATTAATTTGATTAAATAGTTAAATTTGCAAATTAATTATTGGTTAGACCAATAGTTAGAAGAAAATTAACATTTCTAAGTAACTTTCAATTGGATTGAAAAATTTTATTTTTGGAAATGGTTTCTAAAAATAGAAATGATGGTTACAGTGATGAAATTAAAAGGTTGTGAGAATTGGCAAGGGAGAATAAGGTCAAGTAGAAGAATCAATGTAATGCTTGAAAATCTTGATTTCATGAATAGTACTTCATGGTCCATAAATAGTGTTTCTTAAGTAACTGGGTCACACCAAGGTAGCTAAAGGGGAGTACTAGTCATAAAACTGTGATGGGCAAAATAATGATGAAAATGAAGTTATTTGCACTAGCCACTAAACTAATAAATTATTTTGTGCTAGTATCTTGTGAATAGTGACCTTAGTTTACATCAAGTTGGAAAATGGTCGGGATGTGCTTAGATTGACCTAAAAATAGCATACCCTAAGGGCCAAAAAATATAAATAGTTCAATGGTGGTGGAATTCAAATTTTTTAACATCGATTGATATTCAATTGAAATTTTTTAATTACGCGAGTGAATAGTTAACATAGTTCCCTTTAGAATTTGTACCCAAGATTTTAAATGTCCCTTAATTAAGATTTCTAATAATTTTTTACATTGAAAGTAATATTTTTGGAGACCTCTAACATTTATTTCACATTTTTTAAGTTTAAAACATAAATAGAATTAATTGGTGCTATCTAATTGCTATATGGCATGATTGTGGCCATCCATTTTCCTAATATAAAAGAGATATGGTGTGTGTAAGTGTATAGAAGGCAAAAAAAAAAAAAGCTCTTCTCCTCCCAAAACTCTCTAAAGTTAATGTCATTGCCATAATATCTCTCACCTCTATTCTTTTCATCATATCTCACCTAAAATAGCTTATAATACTTTGATTAATACATGAAAAAAAAATCCTTATAGTATCTAAAACCCAATTACAACCTAAGTTTTGCAAGAAATAGAGATGGGAAAGTTTAGGGTTTTGAACCCCTAAATCACATCAGATCTCAAATTAAAGCTCGATTATTTTTCTAGGTAACTAGAGATGCTCTAAATCATGGTTCTACTTTTATGTTTGAATTTGTAGTTATATATTTTTCTATGAATTATCCTAATTACTATTGTGTTATGAAAATTAACAATTTGGAGTAGAATGAGAATTGGGGCAAGCAAAAGCTATAGAATCAAACCTGGGACATCAAATGGCATCACTATAAGTGTATTTAAGAGTTGTGTATCAGTTTATTTATTTTTAAGAAACTTAAGTATGCAATTGTGTATGTAATCTATGAAAACTATGCATATGTGTTTCTGAAATACATGAATAATGAATATTTTAGCCTATGTAAATGCTAAGGTGATGAATTGAGTTAGAAAGAGATAAGAAAACAATAATTAAGTAAAATGTGTATATATGGCTAAATAGTGTAAGAGTATGTGTGTGGTAGTGCAGTTAGCATATGTGAAAATATAAGGCATAATATAGCATTATACGTAAAAATTTTGTGATATAAAAATGAACTAAATAAAATAGAATTAGCTAAGTAAAAGAAACATGGATGGCCAAATGATTTAAGAGCTAAATTAGGTATGAGTAATGTGTGCCCATATGTGTGTGAAGTTAACATTCCATTATGGCAAACTATGCAAGGTAATTGTGAACATGAAATGTGAATTAAAGTAGGATAAGAACATTTATTTGCATAAGGAAATGGTCAAATCATGGGATAAATAAAAATGGTAATCTATTTTATCTTATACAAGAGTACGTGAGGAATAAAAACGAATACAAGAAGAGGAAATTACTAATTAAAAATAAGAATGGGAATTGAGTAAAATAAAGGCACATAGAAGTGTATGGGCTAAAGGTAATTTATTAATTCATGAAAAAGGTGTAGGAGTAAATATATGTGATCGCTTAAGATAGGTGAACAATTGGTATGTGAATGGAAAATTTAATTAAAAAAATGGGAATTGTCTCATAATATGACTTGAAAAAAGATAAAGGATGTATAATGTGATATAATGATGTAGGGCTTATGAATATGAAAATGTAATTAAACATAACAATGATACTGGTTAAATATACTATAGCCGATATGACCTAGACACTTACTAAATAGGTTGATCAATTAACTAAGAAATCACAATAGCTACTGGGATATTATGATGATGTGGGTGCTACTGTAGTGTAAGTCCAATAGGGCTACTTCATAACTTACTCTACATCATGCTAGTACAGTAGCAGTGTAGGTCTAATAGGGCCATTTCATAACTTATTTTGTATAGTGCTAGTGTAACAATTGTGTTAGTCTAGTAAGGCCACTGCATAACTTAATTCGTATGATGCTAATGTTATAGTAGAGTAGGTCCAAAATGTGGACCACTACACAACTTGTGTATCCCATTATCTAGCATTGGAATGTATTATTATGAGTACATGCTAAGAAGCTAGTAAGTAAATAGGGATATATCAAAAGGCTAAAGTGAGTTAAAATGCATTACAATAAGATAGGCAAATTGGTAGTAAAGTAAATAAATAAACAAGAAATTAATTTCATGAACTACTTAAGAGAAAAGAAGTATAAGTGGTCAAAATTGGTAATAGGTGGCCCATTGGAACAAAACAATAGAGTCACAAAATACACTATGGTAACAATAAAAAAGAACAACTTCTACTTAACTAGACTATAAACCAAAATAAAGAAATTAGGTAAATTAAATATTTATACATAGAATAACAAAATTTTCTTTGGGTAAATAATTACAAACTTACATTATAAACTTCTACATTAAATCATAATCATGACATTATGATCATCATTGAAATATGATACATATTTAATGTACAATTCATTTAATACACAACTGAGCCCTGTGCTTAACGCATCATTATTACAATGTATAGATAGTAGATAATAGGTGCAGGTATTAGCCTCAAGCATAGCAATGCAGATCAAGGAGTTACATTTTTTGGTATTACTAGCACATTTTGTATAATATTTATAGATGGCACTTATGTATATTTGTTTAAGGGAAGGGGTCTAAACCTCTATATGGAAGTTTACATGTACTCATAAACTTGTTTTGTAATAGCATGAATGTGTTATATAAACTTATATGTCTATAATATAGGTAAGATATAAATGTTACAGATGATGATATTAGATGAATGATACCATACATGTATGAATTGTGGATAAGATTGAAAGGATCATATGGATTAAATGATATGGACTTATTTCCAATGATATAGAAGTGTTAATTCCTACTAGTGTTATTGGATTAGGTCACTAGTCAGTCATTATACTGCTGAATTTTCACCAAATTAATTAGAAGATTAGTTATACTCATAGAATAACTAGACTATGACTTGGTGAGTAAATGTACACATTAAACACATATCCCAAAATGAGTAAAAAATAGGAGTAAGGCATAGTAAGAAATTTGAGTTATGCAAAATAAGGCTGTGTCATCCCTTATCTTGATCTGACAATTAGATCAAGTAAGGAGTGTCACAATTAAGCTGATAGAAAGCATATTTAAAGGCCAAATTATTTGGTATAATAACATCTACCACTATTGATGTGGAGGTAGGTCAGATTTTAGTTTTCTCTAGTTCTTTTTATTCTTTACTTTTTCTTGAATTCTAAAAAGTGATTATGATGTTTGATAAGATTTTATAAAGGTTATTCTAATTTTGGATGGTTTGCTATTTCCTTTACTTAATGAGATAGAAACTAAGGAATGTTATGCCCTTTACAAGTTGTGTCTATAAGGATTTTGAATTATTTGTGTTGACTTCTATTAAGAAATTATTCAATATTCAAATGGAGTTTTTATTTCTTTGGCATACCTTTAGGCCTAAATCAAAAAAAAGGAATTAAAGAAATAAAGTAGTGGGGAGCTAGTAGTTTAAACCTCAAAGCCACGAATTAGTTATAGAGGAAGACAATCAAGGAATTTCAAAGGATTGGATTTAGGAAATCAATATAGATCAATTTTATTATTATCTTTTTTTTTTTTAGATAGCAGAGGCAATGTAAAGATAGGATATTTATATATTAGGTCAATAGTGGGTTCAAGAGTTTCAATACTTTAAATATATCTCAACATCACCTCCATATCATTTAGGTCCATCTAACCATCCAACTAAAGTGTCAAGCATTTTATAGGAAGAGATATCATAAAATGATATAAAAACATCTATACATACTTAATAAGCTTACAAATCACTTTTAAAGAGTAACAAATCAACTACTTCCCAGATTAGACACAGTCCCTCAAGATTATACAAGAGTGCCACTAAAGAACATATATCCCATAATTACACAAAAGAAATAAAATACCTAGAAGAATGCTTCTCTTCATCTTCTATGGATATTAAGGCTTTGACTCTAATATGATCCTTTAACTTATGCATCACAAATAGACACAATGCGTTAAGTGAATGCTTAGTTGTGTAATAAAGGTAATTTATGTGCTTACATTAACAATCATAAATGTATATCGGTAACATAAAACATGTAATTATAATATAGATAAGATGTAAACTTAAAAGCAAAATACATATGTGTATCTTAACCTTCATAAAGTGTATAAATCATCGAGCACATGTCATCAAGCATTGAATGTCAACTTTATAATAATTAGCCTTATATCTTAACCTTTAATGTTAAATTTATCTTATGCCCATACTAAAGGAAACACATAAGCTATACTAGATAATAGGGACACTTGGACTACTAAGGCTATCAGGACCACAAAATTCCTGCAATGTGGACCAAAAAGTCATCAGGACCATAAAAGCCAAGCCAAACATATGGACTCAAAGGTCATCAAGGCTATAAAGGCTTAACATATGGACCCGAAGGTCATCACGACCATAATAGGCCAACAACATGGCCTAAAGGACATCGGACCATAAAAGCCTAGAAACATTATAATATGACTTGTACATCACAAAAATCTACATAAGACTATAACTCATGAAATCAGGTACTAAAGTAGCCTATTAGCTATTAAACCCTTATTTGACTAGTTAAGCTATCTAATTTAAGTTGCTTACTTGTATGGGCTACTTACCAAATTAATTTTTATTTCATTGTATTAACATAGCTAAAAGTACATTTTAAAAATTGTTTAGCCAATGAAAGACCAAATGGGGAAAATATTAATTTTTATTTTAGTTATATGTCTGTTTGTGTCCTTTCTTTTCTGGGGCCAGTCAAATCGAAACAGCCAAAAAATCGACCTAAATCTCACTCCTTGAGTCTTAAAAGGGGAGAAGGAAATTAGAGGAATCCTAAGCCATACCTATTTGATTAGCTTAGAAAGAGCGAGTTGTTCACCATAAGGTAGGAGTCACCACCTAATCGAAGTTAAGAAATACCTTATAGGGCTAAAACTAGAGTGGTTCAGAACACTACTCTTATTTATTCCTCAAGTTAATACATAAATTAAATGTGAATTTATAATATTATCCTTTTTCTTAAGTAGTTTTTATAATTAAAATAAATCACATATTCACGTAGAAGGAATCAAAAAACATATTTACAAAGAATAAATAAAGTGCTTAAAGTTAAAAATATCATACATAAAGTCAGGTGATTGATTATTTTAAGAACTTTGGTCCTCGTATCTCACTTTTAGAAAATAGATTTTATCATCCTAATTTTTATTAAGAAAAATCAAAACCTATTTTATTAACAAAACACCAATCAATTAGGGATAAAATGATTTTGATAATTTTCATAACGTGTAAAATCATATTTTACCTATTACAACATCCACAACATATATAGGGAAATAACTGAAATTAAAATAGATTACATGGCAATTACTTAAAATATATTCTAACCAAATGAAAATCAAAATAAAGATTACATTTGAAATATCCCAAAATACAATCAAATAAAATGAATAATGATAAAGAGAAGAAGCAAAAGAAAATAAAGAAAATAAAGAACAAAGACAATAGAAATGAGAAATAGAAATGAGAAATAATAAAAGGATGGTAAAGAGTTATTTCATTGAGGTTTAATGAAATGGTAGAAAGAAAAGATAATTAGGTCCTATTGAATCAAATAACTCATATCACAATAAAAATTAAGATGCTAGTATGCAAAATAAAATGAACAGATGAACAAAAATAAAATGAAATAAGCAGTCAAGTAAATACAACAAAAATAATGTACAAATAAGTCACCACATCTAACTAGTATATGGATAAAAGAGAAAGAAAAATAAAAGAAATAGGAAAAGGTCGGTCGACCCATTGTGTATATTCCCTTTTAGAAAAGATCTCAAAAAGATTGGAAAATTATGCAAAAAATCTTTAGAAATTCTAAAACCAGTGTTCGTTTTAAGTTTCTAGTGCACGTATCTAGAGAAAAGGGCCTCCTTTTTAGAAAATCCACTTTCAATAATTTATACAAAATTCCCAAGGTAAAAAATGACTGTTTTTGCTAAAATGGCTATTTTGGGGGTAAAATAGTCAATTTCATCAACACGACTGCTTTCTAAAACCTTTTTTTTTATTTTTTTCTTTTATTAATTCATACTGTGAGGGGTTTCACCCCCTATACCCCTTTTGGTGTCAATGTTGGGTATCAGGCTCTAGTGAAGACTTGAAGGAAAATTTTTAAAGAAAACTTTAAGATCTTCGAAATGGATATTACTATCCTTATATATTAGGATTTTTATCCTTTCATCATTATTAAGCAATCTGAACATGGAAGCCTTAAAAACCCATTGTCTATAGTTGCCCTCAAGTTTGCAGAGGTAACTACAGAGTGTGTGAGGTAGCCCAAACATCGAAAAGAAAGAGATGCATACCTTATGAGTTAACCCTTTTTGCAGGTGTTATAAAGTAGAGCCCTTACAATTGAAGTTGATGGGATTTGGGCAGTGCTGGAGACATTGCACCTGAAGTTGATTTTCAGACAATGCTAGAGACATTGTATTTGAAGTTCACTTAATTTAGGTAGTGCTTGGAGACATTACACCCGAAGTTGATTTTTTGCTTTAAATAGTGCTGGAGACATTTTAAGATCTTCGAAATGGACATTACTATCCCTTGTGGGGTGACCCTTTTGTAGGTCTTCTAATGTAAAGCCATTGCAACCAAAGTTGATTGGATCTGGGTAGTACTGGAGATGCTGCACCTAAAGTTAAATTGATTCAAGCAGTGTTTAAAGACATTGCACTAGAAGTTGATTTTTAGATAGTGCTAAAGACATTGCATTTGATCTGACTAAATTGATGTAGTGCTTGGAGAAATTACACTCAAAGTATATTTTCTACTTCAAATAGTGCTAGAGACATTGCATCTAAAGTTGACTTGATTCAGTCAGTGCTTAGAGACATTGCACCCGAAGTTAATTTAACTTATGCAGTGCTTAGAGACATTACATTGAAAGTTGACTTGATTTAGGTAGTGCTTGGAGATATTGCATCTAAAGTGGATTTTTAGACAGTGCTAGAGACATTGTATCTGAAGTTGACTTGATTGAAGTAGTGCTTAGAGACATTACACTTAAATTTTATTTTTTTACTTTAGACAGTGCTAGAGACATTGCATCTATAGTTGACTTGATTTAGGCAGTGTTTAGAGACATTACACCCGAGGCTGATTTAACTCAGGTAGTGCTTGGAGACATTACACCTGAAGTTGACTTGATTCAGGCAGTGCTTTGAGACATTACACCCGAAATTGATATTTTTGCTTCAAACAGTGTTAGAGACATTACATCTAAAGTTAATTCAGGCAGTGCTTGGAGACATTGCAATCAAAGTTGATTTTATGCTTCAGATAGTGCTAAAGACATTAAATCTAATGTTGATTTGGTTTAGGCAGTGTTGGAGACATTGCACCTAAATTATGGTAGTGTTGGTAGAAATTGCACCCGAAGTTGACTTTAGAAAAATTTGTCAATGATAAGTCACCATC
>CANXYI011712100.1:0-15494 GCA_948208565.1 Hura crepitans
GCCAAACTGCCTAACAGCTGCTAACTCCCTAGTTGACTTGTCAACCTATTTAGTAGGTGTCTAACAAATGGGCCAATTACTAAATGAGACTGTAAATCTTATTATTATTTATTCTTAAGTCTATTATGTCCCTAATTGACATGCCACATCAAGTAGCACACAAAATAACACTTTGTACCTATCATCACAACATTACTATTCATTTGGTAATTTTATGAGACCGATACTATTCATTTGGTCAATTTTAGATGTCATGCATTCCATAACTCAAGCCATACTTATTGTAATATCCATCCCTTTTCCACATGTCCATTCAAAAGCCATATTCATGTCTTGAGATACATGTTCATGCCATATTACAAGTCATTAAACCCTTATACCATTAAGCTACTAATTCACCATAATTTCATTTACTATAAATGTTCATTCTTAGTTATGGTTTATATACTTTATAACCTTGCCATTTCCTCACCCAATATGGCATAGCCATGTTCACACATACCATAACCCATTACATACACATTTTGGCCAAGACATGCACACCTACATACATGTGAATTTCTTCCAAATCTAACATGCCAAACCTATTATTTTAAGGCCATTAACATTGTCATACCATGCATACACCATGAACAAGCATTTCCATACAACATACACACACTCAATCATGGCAAACACATAGGCATATTAAATTTGAGTCTATTCCACATATCTAGGGTGTGAAAACACCCTTTTCCCCACCACTTTGAGGCTTGAAAACTTGGTCTCCCTCACTTGAATCCTTAGCACCTAAACATACAACATTTCTCCTTAGAAAAATTCTCAAAAATTCCCTATAGCTCCAAATTGAAATCTAAAAATATGGCTACTCTTAGAATACCTTAATCTACCTATATCAAAAATAAAAAATGGGTTAGGGACACTTACTCAAGAAAATGTCACTATTCACCCAAGTGACAAATATCCCAATCTAGGCTCCTTTTCTGAATTATGTCAAAAGAATTACAATCTAAAGACTATAGAGGTAAGAATTCATATAAATTTTGTGTGGTTTAAAGGAGAGAGGAGAGAGAAAAATGAAGAAAAAGTGGGGGAAAAGAGAGAATTTTCATCGGCTTTTAGGGTTTCTTTAGGTTGAAGAAGACTTGGTGGCACATGTGAGCCTTTCACATGTGTAACCCCTTATATAGGGGTAGGTGGCTGCCTTAGATCGCGACACGTAGTAATCTAACGGCTAATATTCCCATTATGTCATTTTTAGCTTCAGAAATTCATAGCAAATTCTCTGGGCCTCCAAAAATTCTCATTTTAGTTCTAAAAATCCTCAATTAGTGTAACTAAGGCCCATATAAAATTTCAAGTAAAAATTCAACGGTTGACTTTTGGACGCTTTGCACCCGCCATAATAAAATATTCAGAAAAAATATTAAACAACCTTAGAAAATTAAAATTCCTTCTCCACCATACTCATTGGAATTTTTGAGGTTCAAGGTATGGTATTTTCAAGTCCATCTAGGCACATCCCGGGGCTGTTTCGGCACGAACTCATTTTATCTCCTCATACACTAATTCTTGACCCGAAATAATTTATTGGTTCTGTTAAAAATTTAAATTGATTTGTTTTACCCATTTTTAGGCTCATCAAAGTTTTATGACCAATACGTCCCTTGTTAGACTCGTGGCAATGCCTCGCATCTTAGGGAACATCACTTGAGCCCAGAAGGTACTGTTCATAAGACCTTGGCTTATGGGCATTACAATTCTTCCCCTCTTAAGAAATTTTGTCCTCAAAATTACCTGTACTGAAAAGGTGAGGATATTGCATCCGTATTTGCTCCTCGCTTTTCCACATCGCTTCTATCATATTATGGTGCCTCCATAACACTTTCACCAGTGGAATCATTTTATTCCTCAACTACTTTACTTTTTTTGCCAAGATCTGCAACAGTTCCTCTTCATATGTCAAATCTGGCTACATTTGTATCTCTTCTACAACTATCACATGTGATGGATCTGATCGGTATCGCCTTAACATTGATACATGAAAGACGTCATGTATCTACTGCAACTTAGGTGGCAATGCAAGTCTATATGCTAAGGGACCCACTCTTTCTGTGATCTCATAGGGCCTAATGAATCTCAGACTGAGTTTTCCTTTCTCACCAAATCTGAGTATCTTTTTCCATGGTGACACTTTCAAGAATACCCGATCACCGACCTCATACTCAATGTCTCATCTTTTCAAGTCTGTGTATGATTTCTATCGATCTGAGGCAGCTTTCAACCTTTCTTTGATAACCTTGACCTTTTCCTCAGCATCTCTAATTAAGTTAGATCTAACAACTTTACTTTCTCCCACTTCACTTTAACAAAGAGGAGTTCTACACTAGTGACTATACAAGGCTTCATATGGTGCCATACCTAAGCTGGCCTGGTGGCTATTATTGTATGCAAACTCAGCTAATGCCAAATACTGATCCTAGTTACCTTTAAACTCTATGGCATAGCTACACAGCATATCTTCTAACACTTGTATTATTCTCTCTGATTGACCATCTATCTGTAGATAAAATACTGTACTGTATGTCAATCGAGTACCCAAAGCTTCCTATAACTTCTTCTAAAACCTGAAAGTAAATCTCAGGTCCCGATCTAAGATTATAGCTGCTGGCACTCTATGTAACCTCACAATCTCATCAATGTACAATCTGGCCAACTTCTCTAAGGAATAGTCTATCCTAATTGGTATGAAGTGGGCTATCTTTGTCAGCCTATCAATAATTACCTAAATCGAATCACACTTACTCCTAGTCAATGGTAATCCCATGATGAAGTCCATGGTGATCTTCTCCCATTTCCATTCTAGAATTGCTATCGAATGTAGCAAACTAGAAGGAACCTGGTGTTGTGCCTTCACCTATTAACAAGTCAAGCAACGAGCCATGTACTTGGCTACTTCTTGCTTCATTCCTAGCCATCAATAATGAGGCTTGAACCCAAGGTGCATCTTTGTGCTTCCTAGGTGCATAGAGTATGGAGCTTCGTGAGCTTCCATCAAAATCTGCACTCTCAATCCATCTATATCTGGTACACATAGCCTATTCTGGTAGTATAGGCTTCCATCATTACTCCACTTAAAGCCTATAGCCTTCCCCTCTTTAACTTTACTCATAAGTTACACTATCTGGGTATCTTTCAACTGAGCTTCCTTTACCTGCTGCCTAAAGTTAACCTTGACTTGTAATTTAGCCACTACTGCACCTTCTGTTGTGTATTCTGCTCTAGCATGCATTAACTTTAAGGTAGCTATCAGCTTCCTAATCAAAGCATCTACAAATATATTTGCCTTTCCTAGATGGTAGTCAATCATGTAATCATAGTCCTTGATAAACTCCATCCATTGTCACTATCTCAAATTCATCTCCCTCTATGTAGGTAAATACTTCAGGCTCTTATGATTTGTGTAGATGTAACATTTCTCTCCATACAAGTAATGTCTCCACACTTTCAAAGCAAAGACAATTACAACCAACTCTAAGTCGTGTGGGATAGTTCTTCTTGTGATGCTTTAACTGCCTGAAAGCATAAGCAATTACCTTGCCTTCCTACATTAACACACAATCCAGCCCATTGTGTGAAGCATCATTATAGATCATAAACTCTTTACCCTGCTATGGTTGAGTAAGGATGGGAGCCTCTATCAGCAACTGCTTTAACCTCTCAAAGCTAGTCTAGCACTTGTCATCCCACTCAAACTTCACATCTTTTCTTATTAACCTTGTCATCAGAGCATTTATCATTGAGAAGCCTTTCATAAACCTCTGATAGTAACCTGCCAATCTTAGGAAACTTCATATTTCAGTCACATTCATAGGAGGATTCCACTCCAACACTGCTTTAAATTTACTCGTGTCTACTCTGATACCTTCAGTTGAGACAACATGACCTAAGAATGCTACATCCTCCAACCAGAACTCACATTTACTTAACTTGGCATACAACTGCTTCTCTCTCAAAGTTTATAGCATAATCCAGAGGTGTTGTTCATGTTCCTTTTGGGCTCTAGAGTACACCAAAATATCATTAATAAACACGACCACAAATTGATCTAAGCATGGCTTGAAGATCTTGTTCATCAAATCTATAAAGGTTGTCGGGGCATTAGTGAGCCCAAGTGGCATCACAAAGAACTCATAATGCCCATAACATGTCTTAAAGGTAGTCTTAGGAATATCACCCTCCTTGATCCACAACTAATGGTACCCTGACCTTAAGTTTATCTTGGAAAAGACACTGGCACCCCGTAACTGATCAAAGAGATCATCGATCCTAGGCAACAGATACTTGTTCTTAACTGTCACCTCGTTCAGTTGCCTATAATCGATACATAATCGGAGTGACCCGTCCTTCTTCTTTACAAATAATATAGGAGCTCCCCATAGTGATACACTAGGCCTAATAAAGCCTTTATCTAACAACTCCTGCAACTGCACTTTCAATTCTTTCAACTCTAATGGGGCCATCCTGTAGGGTGCAATGGCTATTGGATTCACACTAGGATATGTCTCAATCTCAAAGTCTAACTCTCGATGTGGTACTAATCCTAACAACTCATTTAGGAACACATCAGGAAAATTAAACACAACAAGTATCTAATCCAAGCTAGGGGTTTGAACACTAGTATCTATCACTAAAGCTAAGAAGGCTTCACATCCCTTTTAAATGAGTCTTTTGGCTATTATAGCAGAGATAACATTGCACAGGGAGTCTTTATTACCTATAATAGTCACCTTTTACCCATCTGTGGTCTGTAGACTCAACCTTTTCTTTTCACAATCAATTACTACTCTATGCTCTGACAGCCAGTCTATACCAAGTATGACATCAAACTCATGAAAGGGAAGCTCTATCAAATCTGTTGCGAAGGTCTGATCATGAATCATTAGAGGATAGTGTCTATAGACTATGTTTACTATCACACTCTGACCTATAGGGTTGCTCACTTGAATGTCTATGTCTATGGATTCTAGTTCATGCCCTCTATCTCGTGCTTGTGTGGTGCATATATAATAGTGTGTCAATCTAAGATCTACCAAAGCTAGTACTAAAATGTCAAATAAAAGAAATGTACCAGCAATGACGTCCAGAGCCTCTGTTTCCTCTCGGGCATGTATGGCATACTGTCGTGCCGGAGCTCTTGCCTCTAATCTACCCCTCTGGCTAGTGGTCGGCTGATCTTGCCTTAGCTGTCTCAGGTGTTTACCAACTATGGCTGCTACTGAGGCTTGAGTCTGAATAGCTTTTGGCTGCCTCTGAGGGCACTCCCTCTAAAAATGGTCCTAGGCCCCATATATAAAGCACTGGCCTCTCCTCAACTGCTAACACTAGTCCTAGTACCTCTTTTGGTAACTCCCACAAGCTGGAGGTGCACTACTAGTAGTAGATACAGGTGTACTCAAAGCTTGCTATGATAGAGGTGGTCGAGGTCTAGTAGGATAACCTTAACTAGTCCTCTGTGATGGGACTTACCTTTATGACTGCTAGCCTGACTGCCTTTGGGATAACTGACTAGGATGAAAGTCCTTTTGCCTTTTACTCCCACTTGGAGCTGAATTGGTCTGGCCTACATTAAATAACCTATTCCTCTAAAATAACTCCTGCTACTTTTGCAGTATCTCTTCCATATCATAGGCTGCTGCTACCAACTCGGAGAAATCTCTGATCTTAGAAGTGGAAATCTGCATTCTTAACTCCATATTGAGGCCCTTCTCAAACCTCTTACATTTCTCCTCATCAGTAGGGAGAAACTCCACAGCGTATCTGCTTAGGCGAGCAAAATCCTTGTTGTACTCAGAAATAGATCTCCTTCCTTGTTTCAGGTCAAAGAACTCATACCTCCTCTTATCTTTGTAAGAGTCAGGAATATACCTCTTCTTGAACTCTTTTAGAAAGAATTCCCATGTTAACTCAACTGCTACCTTCCTTCTCCTCAGTGTATCCCACCAATGGAAGGCCTCTTCTTATAGGAAGGAAGTGGAGCACTTCAAGCACTCCTCATAAGAGCACTCCAGCTGCTCTAATATCCTGCTGGTCTACTCTAGCCAGTACTTTGATCTCACCATGTCATTCTCCCTCACACCTAAGAAATCCGTGGCCCTTATCTTCTTAACCCTCTCTAAATAAGTCTTCTGTAATGCCGAGGGAACTGGTGGAGGTAGAGGAGGTGCAACAGGAACTAAAGCTAGTGGTGGTTATAGAGGTGCTGCAGTATGTCTTAGCAGGTCCACTATCTACTGCTATAGGGCTGGTGAGGCCTGAGCTTGAGGTGACAGCCAATGGGTAGCATCACTTAGCTCTAGGGTGGTTACACTTACCTTTGGTCCATGTAATGTATCGGGGCATGACTGGTCACCTCTTCCTCTCGCTCGGGTGGGGTCTGCTCACTCGTCGTGTCTAACTGTACCAAAAACAATCATCAGCTTTAGATAGTGTAGCTTGACTCAAAACAAAACCCTAGACTCTTGCACTCATGTATAGGATGCCTAAGAACACCTAAACCTGCTTCGATACAGCTAAATGTAACACCCTCTACCCATTTTTATAGGAAATAGGTAAGGTGTGCTACTTCCCATGAGGTCATCCATCCTTGGATTTCCCTAGAGACCTTTCGTTTAACTTCTACCCAAGTTTGACTTCCTTTGGCGTAGTCCACCCTTTATGTAATTATGATCCTTTAGTCTTTTATTATTGCCTATTTTAGACTGTTAAAACTCTAAATTAAGACTACTAGACATTCACAGATAATCGGGCAGCATAATGGCTACTCGGGTAAAATACCCCACTTAAACTTGTAAGAAAAACACTTCTAAATCCATTTTCATTTCTCACCACATTCCTGGACCCTTTTGGTCCTCTAGATCATAATCACACATTATCATCCATAATATAGAACATAGGGTCTCATACCTATCAACACACAGATATAAACAAGCATATTAATATTAACCACCAAAACTGTACATACGAATAAGGTTATCATCTTTAGTTTTAATATACATCCCTTAATCCACACTATCATAATATACATGAGTGCACATTTATAAAACTAAAAAAGAACAACAAAATGTACCAAGAGACTCGAAGGCAGCTATACTATCATAGTCTAAAGCTAGTCGCCTCTCATTCTATAGTCTATGCATCAGAACACTGACACGCTGAGTATGAAACTTAGTGGTGGAATAGACCAAATATAATATGTCATAAACATGCATACATGAATCATCCAACATAGTGCATATGGCTATTGTCCTATTTTACTAAGCCTAGTTCTATTATTAAATTCAATTTTAGTTATTTACTTCTCAATTTAGTTTATTATTATTTAGGCCCATGACAGATAGATAACACTTTAAAACACTAGATAATGAGAACTATCCTGTGCAATGGCCCACATTTTGGGCCTCGATAGCTACACTTACCTCACTCCACAGTAGGAATTAGTCCGTAAACCTCCCAATACCAAACTGGCAGATAGCAGGATCAATTCATAGACCTCCCAATATCTACAAATGGGATAGCAAGGATAAGCCCCGTGGGACCTCCCAATACCCCGAGTCATATCAACATCACCAAAGGTAAATAGTAGGGATTTACACCGTGGGACCTCCCAATACCCATAGACAATAGGCAGGCAGTAGGGATCAGTCCAGGTGGACCTCCCAATACCTAAGTGTGTAAGGTTCACCTTAAAAACTTGACGGTTGCACCTACCACATCCAATAACAATAGTGGCCCTAGGAGGGCCAAACTACCTAACAGCTGCTAACTCCCTAGTTAACCGGTCAACCCATTTAGTGGGTGTCTAACTAATGGGCCAATTACTAAATGAGACTGTAAATCTTATTATTATTTATTCTTAAGTCTATTATGTCCCTAATTGACATGCCATATCAAGTAGCACACAAAATAACACTTTGTACCTATCATCGCAATGTTACTATTCATTTGGTAATTTTACGAGATCGATAATATTCATTTGGTCAATTTTAGATGTCATGCATTCCATAACTCAAGCCATACTTACTCCAATATCTATCCCTTTTCCATATGTCCATTCAAAAGCCATATTTATGTCTTGAGATACATGTTCATGCCATATTACAACTCATTAAACCCTTATACCATTAAGCTATTAATTCACCACAATTTCATACCTAATGTGTTACTATAAATGTTCATTCTTAGTTATGGTTTATATACTTTATAACCTTACAATTTCCTCACCCAATATGGCATAGCCATGTTCACGCATACCATAACCCATTACATACACATTTCGGCCAAGACATGCACACCTACATACATGTGAATTTCTTCCAAATCTAACATTCCAAACCTATTATTTTAAGGCCATTAACAGTGTCATAACACCATTTTACATTATCACCATGCATACACCATGAACAAGCATTTCCATCCAACATGCACACACTCAATCATGGAAAACACGTAGGCATATTAAATTTGAGTCTATTCCACATACTTAGGGTGTGAAAACACCCTTTTTCCTACCACTTTGAGGCTTGTAAAGTTAGTCTCCCTTACTTGTATCCTTAGCACCTAAACATATAACATTTCTCCTTATAAAAATTCTCAAAAGTTTCCTATAGCTCCAAATTGAAGTCTAAAATATGGTTACTCTTAGAATACCTTAATTTACCTATATCAAAAATAAAAAAATAGGTTAGGGACATTTACTCAAGAAAATGTCACTATTCACCCAAGTGACAAATCTCGCAATCTAGGCTCCTTTTCTCAATTCTGTCTTAAGAACTAGAATTTAAAGACTATGGAGTTAAGATTTCATATAAATTTTGTGTGGTTTGAAGGAGAGAAGAGAGAGAAAAATGAAGAAAAAATGAGGGAGGAGAGAGAATTTTTGTCGACTTTTAGGGTTTCTTTAGGTTGAAGAAGACTTGGTGGCACATGTGAGCCTTTCACATGTGTAACCCCTTATATAGGGGTAGGTGGCCACCTTAGATTACGACACGTGGCAATCTAACGGCTAATATTCCCTTTATGTAATTTTTAGCTTCAGAAATTCATAGCAAATTCTCTGGGCCTCCAAAAATTCTCATTTTAGTTCTAAAAATCCTCAATTAGTGTAACTAAGGCCCACATAAAATTTCAAGTAAAAATTCAATGGTTAACTTTTGGACACTATTCACTCGCTAGAATAAAATATTTAGAAAAAATATTAAACGACCTCTAAAAATTAAAATTCCTGCTCCACCATACTTATTGGAATTTTTGAGGTTTAGGGTATGGTATTTTTGAGTCCGTTCGGGTGCATCTTAGGGCTGTCCTAGCACAAACTCATTTTATCTCCTCATACAGTAGTTCTTGACTAGAAATGATTTATTGGTTCTACTAAAATTTTAAATTTATTCATTTTACCCATTTTCAGGCTCGTCAAAGTTTTATGACCAATACGCCTCTTGTTGGACTAATGGCGATGCCTCGCACTACAGGGAACATCACTTAAGCCTAGAAGGTACTATTCATAATACCTTGGCTTACGGGCATTACATGTGTCATATGTTGTTATCATGAAATGGTGAACGACAAGGTAATACAAATATGTGTGATCAAATGATTACATAAGTGGACACAGACATGTAACAATGTATACGAGCTAGGTATATGTAACTAAAATTAAGATATCAATAGCCCATATGTGTTAGACAACCTACTGGATAGGTTGAATTATCAACTAGGGAGGTAGCAATTGCTAGGACACTCTATTGTCATTTTTCATATGGGTGTGGCCACCATGAGGTCCATGAAGGCCATCACATACATATTTTTTTATATATTGATATGATATGATATTTTCATATGGGTGTAGCCACTAAGAGGTCCAATAGAACCACTACACATATTCTTAATAGGGGTACAACTGTCGGGAGGTTCAACAGGACCACTGCACTATTATAGTGATACATCATGTTAGTGTAGCAGTTGTAGGTCTAATAAGGCCACTGCACACTCTAATGCTAGTGCAGTAGTCATGAGGTCCAAAATATAGGCCATTGTATGTCAGGGTCTCAATATCTAGTATTGGGATTTGTGTTTATTAGATATGGGCTAAGTAAATGTTAAATGAGTATTCCATAAAATAAATAAAGAATAAGTTTGAACACAAATTAAGAACATAAGTATTATAACTAAAACTAGGGTAACATAACACAATTGAATATGTGACCATATGAACATAATAATATGTCTACATGCCTTATGACATATTTTTATGTATCATTACATGCATAGTGTGATTTTATATACGAGTGTAAGCATATTTTATTAAATACACCACTAAGCTTTCTGCTTGGTGTATCATGTTTCTGATGTATATATTTTAGACAGCTAACATTGAGCCAGCTTTAGAGCAATAGCGCAGTGGATTCAACTACCATCATTTTGGTATACTTTTGTACTATATAATGTGATGTATATAAAATTAGATGGCACTCATATGGAAGTAGTTGGGATAAGTTAGCTTGCCTCATGTACATGTTCTACATAAATTTTTCTTAGTTTAAATTAATATGATGGAGGTTATATCATTATGGTATGCATGTGTGTAGACTTGAATGCATGTTGATAGTATGACTATTAAGATAGATATGATAGCTTGATTATGATGATATTGATTGAGATGGGTCATGAGGACTAGATGGGTCTAAGATGAGGAACTGAGGTTGAGACATTATAGAAGTGTTATTTTCTGTAGGTTTATTTTGGGATATGACACCATGTAGCCGTTATGTTGTTGGATTTTTGTCTAGGTAAGATGGTTTTATTTTTGTGTATGTGTATGCAAGACATGAATTATTTACATATGGGCCTAGGATATTCCATAAGTGTCACATGTATAAAAAGGGTTTTAAGAAGATAATGGCAGAGCTAAGTAAAATTTGTTAATGTGCCATCTCTTATTTGAGCTGATAATGGTTCGGGTGAGAGGTGTTATAATGTGCCATCTCTCATTCGAAGCTAGCTACTAAGTTAGGTGAGAGATGTCACATTAGGTGGTATTAGAGCTAGGTTAGGCATTCCTAGGTGCATCATGCTACATATGAGTGCTTTTGGGTTGTACATACATAATCACACGACATTGCACCATTTAAGGCTAATGTTTGTTCTCTAATATAGATTAATGATGAGTAAATTGATACCATCACCTAGTGAAAGGGAGATGGAGAGTCAGGCTCCTACAACTATCTAGGAGCTAGTGGGTTCAGAAGCTTGAGTACCTTGTGATACAACACAGCTAGCACCTACCCAATTGGCACTAACGCAACTAGTATTATTGTAGCAAATGGTGGAGTTACTTAGACATGTTATTACAATAGTTACCCCATTCCACCAATAGTAGCACCACCATAACCATCTCAAACTCTCTAAAAAACATACCTAGAATGGGTAAAGGAAATGTGAGCTTTAGATTTCTTAGGGATAGATAGAGATAATTTAACCATAGTAGAATATTGTCTTAAAAGAATTGATCAAATCTTAGAACAATTGAAATAAACCCTAAAAGAAACTTGATTTGTGCCCTCTCCCTATTATAAAAAGGGGCATATCATTAGTGGAGGATAGTTTTAAAATAAACAACTCTAGTAGATTTAACTTGGGAGTTCTTCTTATAGGAGTTTCGGAAGAGGTATATCATAGAGAATTATCTAGAAAAGAAAAGATAGGAGTTCCTCGACTTGAAATAGAGGGGAAGACCCATATAAGAATATGAAAAGGAGTTTGCCAAGCTAAATATGTATGTGAAAGAGATTGTACCCACTAAACAAGAGAGGTGTAGGAGGTTTGAGAAGGGCCTCATATTGATATTAGGTAGCTGTGAATAAGATTAAAGAGTTTGCTCCTTTAGTCATTATATCCTACACAATTAAAGATACATTGAAAGAAAGGAGGGAGAACTTTTAGATAAAGAGATCCTTTACTGCAAGTCAAGCTAGTTCCACCTTAGAAGCAAGTAAGAAGCAGAAGGGAAGCTAGGCCTTCTAGCCATCACAAAAATTAGCCCTAACTTAGAAATTAAGGCTAGTAAGGCCATTCAAAACTCAATAGCAGAGGCCAGCTACCAGGACACTAATTTCTACAGCTAGGAGTGCACCACCTATTTTTAGGACATGTAAGAGGAGACATAGAGGCATTTGCTAGAGATTTGTCCTAGGTGCATGCTATAGATGTGGGTCTAAAGGTCATTACTAGAAAGCTTGTCTATTGATAATAGAGGATGCTACATAATTTTAGGCTTCATCACCAGCATTAGCTAGGATTCAGAAGGAGAACAAAGGATATAAAGTTAGAGGGAGTCAGAAACCCAAATCAGAGGTATGCCAGAGGATAGAGGCTTGGGCTCCAGCACATTAGTATGCTATTAGAGCTCGAGAGGAGATAAACTCTCTCAATGTTAAACTAGTACATTCTATTTTCTTGATTCACATATTTTGGCATTAGTTTACCCGTGATCCACACATTCCTATGTCTGCACCATGCTGGCATGAGATAGAGGGTTACAGTTGAGCCTATAGATATAGAAATTATGGTAATTAATCCTATAGAATAGCATGTGGTTGTCAATAGGATATACAAGAATTGTCTCTTAACTATTCAAGGACATATCTTTTTAGCAAATCTTATCGAGTTACCCTTTAATGAATTTGATATCATATTAGGTATGGATTGGCTATTTAAACACCATGCCATGAGGGACTAGAGATAGAAGAGACTTACTCACCAGATAGCAAATAGGGAAGAAATTACTGAAGTTACTGAGAGAACATATTTCCTATCTAATGTTATTTTTGCACTAATAGCCAGGTAAATGATTCGTAAGGGTTGCCAAGCCTATTTGGTGCATTTAGTTGACACTAAAATGGCAGGACTTGATGTTAGCCAAATACCAATAGTAGTAGAATTTCAAGATGTCTTCCCAGATGAGTTGCTAGGGTTACCACTCCAGCATGAAATTGATTTTGGTATTGAAGTGTACCGAGGTACAACATTAATATCAATAACCTGTTATAGAATGGCACCTACAGAACTAAAAGAATTAAAGGTGCAATTATAAGAGCTATAAGATAAAAGGTTTATTAGACTTAGTGTTTTGCCATGGGGAGTGCTAGTCTTATTTGTGAAAAATAAGGATAGCTTCTATGGCTATGTGTAGATTACCCATAACTCAACAAAGTGACCATCAAGAATAAATCCCTATTACTTAAGATCAATGACTTATTTGGTCAACTCAGAGAATCAAGTGTTTTCTTAAAAATTGATTTGAGATCTGGGTACCATCAACTCAAGATAAAGGAATATGATATGCCAAAAATAGCATTTTGCACTAGATACAGATGTTATGAGTTCTTAATGATGCCTTTTGGGTTTACCAATACCCAACTGCATTCATAAACTTAATGAAATGGATATTTAGGCCACACTTGGATCAGTTTGTGGTGGTGTTCATTGATGATATTCTACTATATTATAAGACCAAAGAAGAGCATGAATAATATCTCGGGCTAGTATTACATACCCTGAGAGAAAAGCAACTTTATGACAAATTGAGCAATTATTAGTTCTAGCTAAATGAAATAGCCTTCTTGGGACATATTGCCTTAGTTGATAGGTCAAGGTGGACCTAAGTAAAATCAAGGCTATAATGGAATGGAAACCTCTAAGGAATATGACAAAAATCAAAAGCTTCTTGTGATTAGCTAGTTATTATAAGTGGTTGATTAAAGGTTTCTCAATGCTTGTCGCTCTCATGACACGTCTATTGAGAAAAGATGTAAAATTTGTGTGGGATCATAAATGTTAGGAAAGCTTTGACAAATTGAAAGCTATATTGATAGAAGCTCTTATTCTTATATAACTAGAGTCAGGAAAAGACTTTGTCATTTATATTGATGCTTCTCATAATAGACTCAGGTGTGTACTGATGTAGGATGGCAAGGTAGTGGCTTATGCATCTAGGCAATTAAAGCCACATGAAAAGAATTATCTGACATATGATTTAGAGTTAACTACCATTATTTTTGCCTTGAAAATATAGAGGCATTACCTTTATAGTGAGAGATGCTATATATACATAGACCATAAAGGTTTGAAATACTTGCCTATTTAGAAAGAGTCAAACCTAAGGCAATAAAGGTGCATAGAGTTAATTACGGATTTTGATTTCTTGATTGATTATCATCTCGATAAAGGAAATGTGGTAGCTGATGCATTGAGTTAGAAATTCTTATGTTTCATGAAAGCGATGAATGTCTGATTGTAATACCTAGAGGATAGAGCCTTGTTAGTAGAATTATAAATGAAACCTAGCTTGATCTAACAAGTGAAAATGCCTAAAAAGATGATAGTTAACTCAAGCACATAACAGGTTTAATTAAAGAGGGGATGCCTACTGAGTAGGAGATTAAAGTAGATGGATGTCTATATTACCATAATAGATTATGTGTGCCTGACGTGGAGGACATTAAAAGATAGATCTTGTAGAAAGCCTATAATTCTGCATATGCCATACATCCAGGAAGCATAAAAATGTACCTTGACTTAAAGCCTTATTATTGGTGACTTAGGATAAAAAGGGATATAGTTGAGTACATGACCAAATGACTCACTTACCAATAAGTGAA
Organism: Hura crepitans; assembly: GCA_948208565.1. Taxonomy (NCBI): domain Eukaryota; kingdom Viridiplantae; phylum Streptophyta; class Magnoliopsida; order Malpighiales; family Euphorbiaceae; genus Hura; species Hura crepitans. Next base: position 14,718 of record CANXYI011712100.1, read on the forward strand.
ATATGAACACCAGGTTCTTTCTAGGTTACTTCACCCCATAGTAATACTAGAGTGGAAATGGGAGAGAGTCATGATGGACTTCACAATTAGGTTACCCATGACCAGGAATAAGTGCGATGCAATATGGGTAATTGTTGATAGGCTGATAAGGACAACACACTTCATCTCGATAAGGATGGATTATTCACTAGAAAAGCTTGCACAACTATACATTGACGAGATTGAGAAGCTACATAGAGTGCCAACATCCATTATTTTAGATCTACACCCAAGGTTCATGTCAAGATTTTGGAAAAAAACTATATGATGCCTTGGGTACTCGGCTCACATTTAGAATAACATTCCATCCACAAATAGATGGACAATCAAAGCGAGTTATTTAGGTACTAGAAGATATGCTAAGGAGCTATACCATTAAATTTAAAGGCAATTAGGATTGATACCTATCTTTGGTAGAATTTGCAGATAATAACAATCTTCAAACAAGTTTAGGAATGGCACTATATGATGCTTTGTAAGGGAGGAAATGTAAAACCCCACTGTGTTGGAGTGAACTAGGTCAAAATAAAATGATAGGGCTAGAGTTGATTAGGGATACAGAATAAAAGGTCAAGATTATCAGAGATCGATTAAAAGTAGTAATAGATAGGCAAAAATCGTATGCAGATTTAAGAAAGAAGCTGATTGATTATGAAAAAGAGGATAAAGTTTTCCATAAAGCATTGCCTTAGAAGAAGATACTCTAGTTTAGCAAGAAAGGCAAACTAAGTCTAAGAT
>CANXYI011712253.1:0-10405 GCA_948208565.1 Hura crepitans
TTTGAGTTTTCATTAATAAAAGTCACGTAAAAATGTATTTTAACTAAAGCCAATCTCTTAGAGATAGGAGTTGGGCAATTATTGCCAATTCCTATAGAATTATAGGTAATTGTCAAGTCAAACAACCACTAATAAATGACCTGATTTTTGGATGTCAATACATACTCATGCTTGTATATTTTCAATATTGCAACTTATTTCTCTAAATGAAAAGGTGACATAACTGCTTTAAATATAATGCTTGCTTTATTAACACGAAACTGATAAATGTTACAATATAATGGAATAGGCATAAATAAGATTTGATTTTGAACCCTTTCTAGATAAAAAGATCAGCGGTCCTAGTGTAAAGCCGAGTGGTAACTCCAAACACTAACTGCTCTCATTCCTGATAAAATACAATAAATCTATAGTAGCAACTCCTTTGGGGACTGAAAATTTAAATATAAAAGTGGCCAAATAATATGTTATCTAATATTCTAATTTTTATCAATTCCATACATTGCTCTCTATATACACTATGTCCTATTTACCTTAGATGGTGTTCTGAACCATGACTCTATTTTTCATTCAAGAATGGGGAAGTGCTAGCATATTCATCACTCATAAAGCCTTGTACTTTAGATATATGAAAAGGTGAACTAATCAATCATTATTATCCTTGATTAGAAATACCCATTAGGGGGGACCTCCACTCCTAAGAGGTTTAAGCCTTTTAACTAAATCCATGAGCCCATTAAGTTAAGCTTAGCAACTTCCTCTAGGTTGTATGACCCTAAGTGCTTGCGACTGGCATTGTGGCATCTAAATAGGCCTATTGTATTTAACCTTATTTGAAGTGGGGCCAAATCTATTAGGCTTTTTATCTAGGATAGACTTATCCTAATTTCACATTAAATGAGAATTAAATGTTATGGGTATCGCCATTGTATGCACTTTAAAAAGGAGGGACTAATTAGGCCTAATAAAGCCCATAATCAAACTTATGTATCCCCCGATAATGTTTAGGTAATCCCACCTAGGATAGGAATGGCTTGACTACATATATGGGAGGAATAACGTTGGAAGGTTTCTTGCATGTGTTTATCCCTATTGCACTATGAACATGTACTCCATGCATACCATGCATCATTTGCACCTTACATTATTAATATATTAATCATACATCACTCTTAACCTATTGTTTTGATAGCCATCATTGATCCCTTATTCACCGTCTAGTGGAAAAGGGTAGGTAAGCATCTCAGTAAATCTAATAATCTGCTACTTATCTAACCAAAGAGAGAAACCACATTTGTTGATGAGTTAATTACCAAGTCCATACTGATAGAGGCTATAAGTGAGAATGAGAAAAGGCTGATGAAAGCTTTCACCAATGCCATATCTAGGGCACACAAAGAAATGGGTTAAACTTTAGCCACTCACAAAGGCAAAAAAGTGGTGAAAGAGAATGATGACCAGCTTTCAGATGATGACATCCCCCTAGTTAAGAAGTCCTACAATAAGGTCCCCCCACCTAAGGTAGGTAAAGATGATCAAATTAAGAAGCTAAATGAGAATATAGAGGTTATGACCAAACTAGTCACTAAAGGTAAAGATATTAATCTGATCCATGCCTTACAAGTTTAAGATGCCAGACTTGAGCAAATTTGATGGTACAACTGATCTAAGGACACATTTAAAGCAATATACTATTACTATGAGGGCCACTAACTTATCTAAAGAGCAATATGTAAGCTTGTTTGGTATGTCTCTCACAAGACAAGCTCTGGATTAGTACCATTACTAAGAGAAGAAGGTAAATAAAGATTGAAGTCAGTTAGCTTGAGTATTCAGTAAATAATACTCTAATAATGCTAGTATGAAGGTGACTTTAAAGGACTTAAAGCTTATGAAACAAAAGCCAAACGAAGCCTTTTCAAACTATCTACAAAGTTAAAGGGATAAGATATTGAAAATGAAAAGCAAGCCTAAGAACATTGATCATATGAAAATGTTCATAAAAAATGCCAATGGTTACATGAATAGTGGGCTTACAGCTAAGGGTATGACCACTTGGGAGCAATTGAAAGACATAGTAATTGATTTATAAGCAACTTATCAGAATGAAAGGTTCAAGAGATTAAGCAACCCAAATTACTCAAGCAATAATACCAGGGGCATTGCCAAGATAGCAGATGTACATGTAGTACTAGGCAAGTGTTATTCAAATTTAGGGAAGTCATTATCCTAGTGTTTAAGGAAACTTATGAAAGAAGGGAAGTTATAACCACTCCACCATAACTATTAAATGGTTTATTACCTTCTAACCATAGGTATGACTAATACTACACCTACCACCAATGGATAGGCCATCTCGCTAACAATTGTAAGCTTCTAAGAAAGGCTATTCAAGACCTTATTGACTCTAAGCAAATACCAGACCTAGAAGCCAGCTTAAATCCACTTCCTAAGCATCAAAATTCTTGATTTCTTAAGTCACGATTACCTAAAGAGTATGTTCTGAGGGACATCTATGGATCCAACTAAGAGATAAGTGAGGGGGTGAAAAAGAGTGAGACTATCCTTTTAACCAACTTTTGGGATAGCAAGAGTGAGCTTGGGAAACGCAAAAATTTTTAGGATGGATCCTCTGATGAGGATCCCAAAGAGGGTAAGAGATAATTAGCTAAGGTTATGGTAGAAATGGTGGAAAAGGTTAAGAAAAATGGTCAGATCCTACCTAAAAAAGAACCTAAAGTCAAAGAGGTTGGAAATGATAAGGTGCTTAAACAATTGAAGAAAACACTAGCTCACATTAGTATTTAGGATTTATTGATGTCCTCTCAAATCCACAAGCAAAAAATAGTTGAAACGCTAGGGAAAGTTGCTGTATCCAACACTACTACACCTAAAAAATTGGTTCAAGTCATGAAAACTATTACAACGAGGCCCATAATGTTCTTAGATAAAACTTGCCCTTTGAAGAAAGAGAACATAATTGGCCTCTCTTCGTGAAGGCTGAGGTGAGTGGAAAAAAGATTAGATGTGCTATGGTTAATGATAGTTCATCATTATGTGTATGCCTGGTTAAGATTTTGGCAAGCTTAGGAATAAAGAAAGAAGCTTTAGTGCCCTCTAGCATTACCATTAAAGCAAATAATGATATAAAGAGGCAAGCAAAAGGATCTTTTATTACTAAGGTCCAAATAGGGCCTATTATTAATGAAGTGGAGTTCATTGTAATCGACATCTTAGATTCATTTTTATTTCTACTAGGAAGGTCCTGGTTTCATAAGCTTAAAGTGGTCCCCTCTATATTACACCAAATGATCTAGTTCCCCTAGGAAGGTAACATTATCACAATCAAAGCTAAAATCAATCATGCAGTGTCTACACTAGCCATTGCAAACTAGACTTCTAGTGGGTTTCACATTACGAGAATATATGAGGATTATATGGACCCTACAGTGTCCAAAATCATGAAAAAGATGAATTTCTTCTAAGGTGTTGGTTTACACAAGAATCTTTAAGGAATAACAGAGCCTTTATAGCTTAAAAGCCAAAAGGATATGAAAGGGCTAGGATATGACCCAAGCCTAAGAAGTAGCTCAAAGAAAGGGAATAGTCTTAAGGATTACTTTGTGAAGCAAAAGAAAACAAAGTATGATAGGACTCCAAAATTTATAGTAATGGATGGCCATTACAAGCCAAGGTTTGAGATCTTTGCCAATGTCATAAACTGGGAATCAAGTGATTTAAAGTAGACTCAATGGGTAGAAGAAGTCTTCCCAACAGCCACAGCCATTGAAGAGTTCTACTCTGCTCCTACTGAAGATGTGTCTACTTTAGATAGTGATTTATTTCTTAATCAATTATATTTGTCTAACATCTTCAAGGCGAACAATTTTCTTTCAAATAAAATGGACAAAGAGTTTACTTATTTATGTGATGTTTTTCCTGATGATAGCATGCATCCAAATGATCATTACATGAGCATCTTTGATATTAACTACATTAAAACTAACTCATTATTCTTGGTACAAACAAACATCCTAAAAATATATAAATTGCCCATGACACTACTACTGAGGAAAGAGAAAAATTTGAGAGATTGCTAAAGAAATATGAAAAGATTTTTGCTTGGAACTATAAGGATATACCCGAGATTGATAGAGAAGTAACCAAACATGCCATCCCAACTCATGACCACATCACACCAGTATGCTAAAAGCTTAATAGAATAAGACCTAAATAGGCTAAAAAGTTTAAGAAGAAGTCATCAAGCTACTTAAAGCCAAGTTCGTTAAAGATATAGCCTTTCTCACTAGGTTAGCAAACATCATACATATGCCAAAGAAAGATGGAAAGGTTAAGTTGTGCCTAGATTATCAAGACCTGAACAAGGCATGTCCCAAAGATGATTTCCCTTTACCACATATCAATATATTTATGGATAGCACAGCCATGGCAGCCATGTATTCCTTTGTTGATAGATTTCAAGGTATAACCAGATCCTCATAAAAGTGATAAACAAATGCAAGACAACTTTCATAATCAGATAGAAGAGTGTTACTATAAAGTAATGCCCTTTAGATTAAAGAATGGAGGGGCAATGTACCAATGAATGGCCACTAAACTCTTTCATGACATGATACATAAAGAGGTAGAAGTTTATATGGATGAGATGATTGTAAAATCCATAGAAAAGGAAGGACATTTTTAGAGCAATTCAATATGAGACTCAACCCCAAGAAATACATCTTTAGAGTTACATCTAATAAGCTGTTAGGATTCATGTTTAGTAAGAATAGGATTGAAGTAGATCCAAATAATGTGAAAGTAATCATGGAGATGCTTATCCCTTAAATAGAAAAAGAGATTACAGGATTCCTAGGTAAATTGCAATACATTAGCAGGTTCATAGCCAAGCTCATATTTGTTTGTAAACCCATATTTAAGCTCTTACATAAAGGATAACCAAGTGAATGGAATGTTAATAGCCAAAAAGCCTTCAAAGCCATCAAGCAGTACCTAGCCAAGCCTCTTGTCCTAAAACCACCTAAACCATGAAAATCCTTAATCTTATACCTTATAGTAGAGGAAACCTCTATAGAGGCCTTTATCACACAAGCAGATGAATTCGAGGTAGAATATACAATCTATTACCTGAGTAAGAAATTCCTTCCATATAAACAGAAGTATGCAAAAGCTGAGAAGATATGCTTAGCAGTAATTTAGGTCTCTAAAAAGCTATGTCACTATATTCAATCATATAAAGTGGAGGCAGTAGTCAGGCATGATCCTCTGAGGTATCTACAAGCTGTGTCTTCCCTAGTAGGCATAATGGGTTGATGAATTATATTAATGTAGGAATTTGACATCTCCTATGTAACTAAAAAAATTATCAAAGGCCGAGCAATGGCAAATTTTCTAGCCCAATAGCCAATCAAAGGTAAATAAGAAGAATACATGTTTCTAGATGAATACTTGGGGGTAATATCTCAAAAAGGATAATGGGGTAGTAAATCAGAAAGGAGAGAGCACCGATGTGCTGATCATCAATCTAGAAGGCGAATAGATATTCTTAGCCAAAAAAATTGGAATTTTAGGCCACCAATAACATTGTAAAATACAAAGCATACACCTATGGCCTTGAAACTTTGTTCAGCTAGGGGTAAAGACAATAGAAATTTATAGAGATTCCATGCTAGTGATATAACAAGTGAAAGGCAACTCGGAGGTTAAAGATGAGAATCTTAGCAAGTATGTTATAATACTAATACATTTATCTAAAAGATTTGATCAATGCATTTTTCATCACATTCTGAGGGAACAGAATCAAGTAGTAGATGCTTTAGCCATATTAATGTTAGTATTAGACCTTACTAAGAAAGACTTGCCCAAACCCATGTACTTCACTAAGTAAAGGTTCGCAACATATACTGGTATAGTAAGCATTGCAAGAGATGAAACCAACAATACCTTGCCTTTGTATCATGATATTTAAACATACTTGGAAATTGAAGAATACCCAAAAAATGTATCCGAAAAAGATAAGAAAGTCTTGTGAAATTTGTTTACTTAGTTCATTTCTTTCTAAGGGATGTTATACAAAAGGCACTTTGATGGTTTATGACTCTAATGTGTTGATGAGACAAAAGTATAGAAAATCCTAGCAGAAGTGCACGAAGGAGTGTATAACCCACACATGAATGGGGGGAATTTGGCAAAGAAGATCCTGAGACTGGGGTACTACTGGCTAACTATGGAAATAAATTATTATAGCTTTATTAAGAAATGTCACAAGTGTCAGATTTATGGCAATCTAAGTCATTTACCACTAACAAAATTAACTATTTTGTCTTTTCCATGGCCATTTTCCACATAGGGCATTAACATAATTAGAGAAATAAGGCCATCTGTAGTAAAAGGTCATAAGTACATAGTGGTAGCAATTGAATAATTTTCAAAATAGGTAGAAGCTGAATCTTTCAATAAATTAGAGGTAAGGCAAATGGCTAAATTTGTTAAAAGAAACATCATTTGTATGTACGGGTCACCACAGTAGGTTATATCAGATAATGAAGCATCATTTCAAAGCGAGACCAAGCAACTTTTACAAAAGTATAGAATTGAACTCCATAAATCCTGTCCCTACAGACCTCAAGCCAATGGTGTAGTAATGGTGGCTAATAAAAATGTTGAGAAAATTTTGTAGAAAATGATTGTCACCTATAAAGATTAGGATTATATGTTACTTAGGACATCCATAAATGCTACACCGTACTCACTGGGGTATAAAATGGAAACAATGCTACCGATTGAGATTAAAGTTCCTTTACTATGAGTAGTTTTAAAAGTAAGGGTGCCAGAAGTAGAATAGGTGAGGGCTAGGTATAAACAATTAGTACTATTTGATGAAAAGTAGCTTAAGGCTTTATACCACATGTAAATATACCTGAAGAAGGTCACTAGAGCTTATAATAAGAGGGTCAGGACCAACTTTATTCAAAAAGGTGATCTTATTTTAAAATAGACTAAACCATTACTAACAGACCCCAGAGGGAAGTTTAAACCTAATTGGGAAGGTCCATACATGGTAAAGAAAATGCTTAAGCATAGAGGTGTCAAGATCTCATATTTAAAAGGCAATGAATTCTCAGAACCTATCAATCTAGACAAGATAAAAAGTATTTCTATTAATAAATGAAAAAATAATAAAGAAAATGAGTTCGCTAAGTTGAAAACCCTAAAAGAGGTAGCCTAGGCAAAAGTTGGGACACCCCGATGTGGTGAAAACTTGAAAATAGGCACTTAAAGCAAAAATTAAGGGACTTGAGAGAAAATGTCCAATTAAGAAAACCTACTAAGGCTGATTGGTAATAACAGTATTGTCAATGGGTAACTAATATATTTAACAAGATTAAGCTAGTGTAGTTTCAAATACAATTTATGGCAAAAATACTTAGTCATGATCAATGCCATGTAAACTTCCATTTAGTGAGAAATATTATACAAATAATTGAACTCTAAAAGTCTAAACACAAGTCTTCTTTTAGAAGTAAAAGTTACAGCTTCATGTTTTCTCTTTAATACCAATGTCCTATTATCCCTCAATATACTAGACATCAAATCTTTGCAATTGTCATCTATACTTGTGTTACTAGCTTTAAGATCAGACACACCTTTCAGTAAAGGATGACATTTCCATAAATATAGAAAAGAGCATAAGAAATGTTATGTCAAAGATCTATCTTGAAACCTAAAAGGTTTAAAAGGGACTCATTGCATCACCAAACTATCATTGAATCCGACAAGGGATGTAAAATGTTGTTTGCCTTAACCCAACCAAGAGAATATAGCCGAAATGACAAGGCAAGGAGAAATGGGTGATTTTTCACTAAGGACACCTACATCAAATTTCAGTAACATCACTAAGCCATGCAATCCATTACTCACATGTGTCAAGTTTTCTCTAGAGTCTTCTTTCATAATAATGATTTGAGGTATACTTAATTTAAAGCTTTTTAGAAGGAGGCATAAATAGGTTCAGTCTCTCTTATAACCATATCTTAAAAAAGCTATTAGGTTGGATAATTCAAAAAGGACAACCTAAGCAAAAGTTAGGCAAACCTATTAGTGTAAAAACCCTTACGGGCATGCTAGGCAAAAATTAGGGTTAAGAAAATAACAAAGCTAGAAGGAAAACCCAAATAGGCTCTCCTAGCAAACTTGTAAGAGTGGTTGAATTACAACTACACAATCGATATTGCCTCTCTTTAAAGTATCTAATCCTCATATGGTTTTAACTAAAATAACACTGAAAGGATTATGGCCTAAATAGATTTTAGTCAAAATTTAAATAGCTTTAAAATCATAAAACTTGTCCTCCAAAGTGAACATCAATAATTCACCAAGAATGCATAACAATATGCACTTTGCCCTTTCCACAGAACTAGTAAGGAGTCGACTAGCATAATTAATAATCATCTGCAAGGAAATTAAACCCACACCTAGGATTATCTTTTGAGCCACTGAAGGGGAAACCCCTAAGGTAAGAACAATTTCTATGGAGTAATGATCTTCAAAAGATGAGATAGCCAAAGGAAAATCTAAAGCAACATTAAAGTTTATGATGGCAATAAATTCTTCAAAGGTAAGGACAATCTCTTGATGATTGAAGACAAATATGTGGAAGATAGGATCCCAATAATGCATAGTGGCATTCACAAAATTATGGTTTATCCTCACTTTTCTCAAAAATCTAAGAGCAAAGAATGGGGCAAAGATGGGTAAAGTCCAAGTTGCCTTTGATTCCAAGATTAGGGATAACTAATGACCAAAAGAGCGAGACATGATAAAGATGGCATGCCTAACAAAGAAGATGGCAATATTCATACACCTCAAGTTACACCATTCCTATTGTTATAAGGAAAAGGTATCCAAAACACACGAGGACATCTACACTGACCTTAACATAACCTAAGCTGATGTCATAGTCTACATAAACCATAGGATAGGTTCATACAAACACTTATAAGTAGACTTAAAACCATGTATGGTCATAGACCATGATACAATAGTTCGTACAGATAACATCTTTAGAGAAAAAAGCTTAGTTACAAAATGAAGTGCCCCACTAATCTTTAAAGAGATATAAGCACTTCATCATTGAGACAATGGATCGATCCTTATTAGATGAGTTAAGGGTTATTAACTAACCAATCTTTAAGGAATTAGAGACATCTTGCCATACTGTGTGATATCTTGACTAGTAAATACCATTTAATAGGCAATTACCCATCATGGTATTATCAAAATGACTCTGGACCATTGATGATATGCTTATTTAAAGAGACTATGGATATTCTCCTTAATGTAATTGTGTATGCTGAAATAGATTACATGAGATAGGTCACATAATGTTTAGTTAGCTTGCACTAATGTGTATAAGAGATAGCATCCTATATGTTAATGACAAAATGTTGAAGAATGCCATTAAGCTTTAGCTCCCTAGTTATATGGATAGTCAGGAACTCTTCACCATAAGGGATGTCATCTAAATAGAGGAGATGTTTTGTATATTTCCAACAGAATGATGTATTTCATTAAAAAGTTTTCAAGTATATCAATTTCCATGCATTAATATATAAAGAGGAAAAATATGTTCAAAACAAAAGAATGTATATTTTTTATTCAATTGTTTGTATATAAAAAAATAGAAAGCCTATTAATAAAAAGACAAAGGTAAGGCTACTATCATCTCTATTCTTCACGCTCACTCTCTGTGTCCTCATCATTCAAAGAAAGCACCAACTTCTCGTAGATTTTCAAAGCCCTCAGCTTTATTTGGGTCTCATGAAGAGTAGCAACCCTCCTTGTTAGATTGTTCTACAAAAGATTAAAGGATCAATGCACTCTAAACATGTCATGCTTACACACACACTTACATGTTTTGACTAACCAATGGAGAGAAAATAGTTACAGTAAGAACTCGAGTCTCATCTACCATTGCTCACCTAAAAGCCTTAACCACTCAGTAGTTCTCTCCACAAGAGCCTTTTTAACCTATCAAAACCAAGATAAGAAGTGTTACACCAAATCAAACTGATGCAAGAAATCAAAGAAAGCCAAAAAGACTATACCAGTGTATTATTCTCTAGCTTGAAAGAAATTGGCCAATTGTCTTCAATAAGAAGGCGAGCAGAGGATAACTCTCTATCTATACCATACCAGATGTAGGTCAGCTCTGATACATCAATTAAGGTGCTTACAACCTCATCAGGCAATCATGACTGACTAGTAGATGGACTGGAAACTCCATTCCTAGCAGTACATATAGGAGGAGGCAAAAATTGAGCACTCTAAGAGCTAAAAATTATCCTTGCCCTCTTTCTTATTGAAGAAGGCCCAACTTTAGAAG
>CANXYI011712282.1:0-10327 GCA_948208565.1 Hura crepitans
TAAGGCTTTTCTGAACTAAAAATGATTACTAGTATCATGACTACCCCTTCTGAATTATCCCACATGGAGACTAGGGTGGCTAGTACATCTACTAGCTGATTCTCATCTCTAAGAACATGGTGAAAAGTGCACACCTCGAACCATCTACTAATAGATCTCAAATGTTTCACATAAAACATTAACTTTTCTTTTCAAATGATCCATTCTTCACTGGCTTGATACACTACCAAGGATGAATCCCCGAATACCTCAACTATTTTCGCACTAAGAGTCGATAATGCTTCAAGCTTGTATATTCAAGTTTCATATTTTGCCATGTTATTTGTAACTTTATACCTCAATACTCTTGCTAGCAGTAGCTTTTCTCTTTCAAAGGTTACCAAAATTACCCCTACTCCTGCTCCTTTGCTATTTGCTACTCTGTTAAAATACATTTGCCACCCTTAGACTATAATCGGGTTTAGATGCTCATCTAGGTCTAGTGTTTCACCTTCTAGTGGATGATTAGCTAGGAATTCTACAACTGCATGCCCTTTTATGGTTTTCACATTATGTACTGGATGTCAAACTCTTAAAGCAAAAAAACCTATTTACTCATTCTCCCTACCAAAGATAGAACTATCTGAAGGTATCTTAAAACTTTGTGTTTGGATATTGCCTATACTAAATATGATTAAAAATAGTGTTGCAATTTCTTTGAAGCCCATACCACAATTAAACAAATCTTTTCCACTTCTACATACTTAGCCTCATAAGGAAGAAACTTTTTGCTCAGGTAGTAAATCACAAACTTAACATGAATCTCATCCTCCTATGCTATTATAGCCCCTACTGAGCTTTCTTCAAAAGATAGATAGACAATTAATGGATTTCCATGCCTTAATGGTTACAAAACTGGTAGATTTAACATATATTCCCTAATAGTGTCGAAAGCTTTTTGCCAGTCATTATTCCACTTAATTGGTTAGTTCTTTATAAGAAGTTTGAAAATAAGCTCACATATGGTGGTGATCTTGGCTATAAACTTGCTGATATACAGTATTCTACCCAGAAATCCCCTTATCTCTTTCTCCTTCTTTGGAATTGGCATCTCTCTGATAGCTTTGACTTTATCAGGGTCTACCTCAATCCCTCTTTAACTCACTATATGCCCTAAGAGTTTTCTTAAAGTTACAATGATGACACACTTCTTAGGGTTCAATTGCAAGTTTTACTCATCAATCCACTTAAAAAACTTCTCTAATGCCTTAAAATACCCTTCTCTTGCAACAGATTTGATCATCATGTCATCCACATAGACCTCTATTTCCTTGTGAATCAAGTCATCTAGAATTCTCATGGCCATCCTTTGATAAGTGGCTCCAGCATTCTTCAACCCAAAAGGTATAACTCTGTAGCAGAAGGTTCCCCATTTAGTGATGAAGGCCATTTTTATCTTGTCCACCATCCTATTTAAAACCTAATTGTGGCTAGCATATCTATCAATGAAACTATACATTTTGCACATTATTGTACTATCAACCATAACATCTATATGTGGTAACAGAAAGTCATTTTTTGGGTAGGCCTTATTCAAATCCCTGTAGTCTATACATATCCTAACTCTGCCATCTTTCTTGGTGATGGGTACCATATTGGCTAACTAGGTTGGGTATTGAACTTTTTCTAAGAATTTGGCTTTGATCTGCTTATGCACTTCTTCCTTTATCTTCTCTACTCATTCTGGCCTCATCCTCCTCAACTTTTGCTTTACTGATTTCACTTTTGGGTATGTGTGAATGGCATGTTCAACTATCTCCCTATCGACCCTAGACATGTCTTCATAGGTCCAGGCAAAGGCTTTTTCATAGTTTTTTAATATTCTCACAAATTTAATCCTCTCTTTAAAAGTTATGTCAGATGCAATATTTTCTTTTGGGTTGCCATTAGTATCAAGATTAAACAAGGTAGTATTGATTGAATTAATGTCAAACATGTTATGTGTGTCATGATTATCATTATGCATGATACAATTAGATGAGACATCACAAAAATAAGCAAAGTTGTTCATCTTATTAATAAAAGATTTAGAAATATCATTATCAAAAAGTTCTGGTATATATAATATTTTAAAAAAACTTTCAGGAGGGTCTTCTTCTTTTATCTTGCCTTTCCCCTTATCTTGAAGCATGGCAATAGTCAAGATCTCTTCCTTGGGCTCGATTGCCAAATTGGCTAGGTTGGTCATAACTTTTTCATCCTAAAAGTTTGATATGGCCCTGACTTCATTTGTAGCGTAGTCAAACACGTCGTTAAAGATTTTGAACCTAGGCACAACCTTCCCCTTCACAATAGTGAGCTCTGACTCTTCGTAGTAACTAACATTTCCTTTAGCTTAAACAAAACTCTATTCTAATTGTAGGATACCCTTACTCATTTTCTTTAGCTCTAAAGTCTCTATTGTGTATCCTAACATCTTCTAATCCTTCTATCCCTTCGACTGAATGGCTGAGATTAAACCATCTGAATTATATCCCAAACTAACCCCAGGAAAATAATTCATCTTCTTTAGCATATATACCACCTTAGGATCATCCTCTTTTTCTTCTGCGAAGATCTTGGCAATATGAAAACCATTAAAGGTCTGGTTAGTTATCTCTAGCATCAAAACCTGATTCTCCCTTGTAGCCCTTATTGTCACAATCTCACCATCATGGGGAATCTTTATCATCTGATACAGTGTTGATAGAACCCCTTCTAACTTATAGAACCATGGTCTTCCCAAAAGTAGGGAGAAATTCATAGAGATATCAAGCACTGCAAATTCCACATCATTTATGATTAGCCCTATCTTGACCTTGACTTTGAAAATCTAATATACCTATCTTTTGGTGTTATCATAAGCTATAATGGTAAGCTTGGACTGAGAGATCATTGAATCTTCAGTCCCATATGTAGCTACTACTTTGAGCAGGCACACATTGATTGACAATCCATCATAAACCATTACACATATTGTGTGCTTGCTATTTACTTCTGCTTTTATATACAAAGGATGGTTATGATGACGCCCTTCTAGTGGAAGATCAGCATATGAAAAATTGACCAGTACTTTTTCTCGCCCCTTTACCATTGTCACTAACTTAGATGGCGATATGGTGGTTAAAATTGTTGTAGCACATAAGGCTTCCATTACCTTTTATCAATGAGATGGGGATTGACATAACATATCCTAGATCGAAATCTATGCAGGAGTCTTTTTCAATTACTTTATCACTGTATCCTCCTCTTTTTTTGCAACCGAGGGAATTGGCTTTTTCTCTATTTTAGGCACTACATGATTGCTTCAGGTTACTGCATTGTCTTCTACTTTTTCAACTGGCTTCTGCTCTAAATTTAACTTAAACCATAAGTCATAAACCTGCTTATCTGGTTCTCTTTCATTATTGATAGCCCATATATCCGTCAGACACACCGAACCTTGACTTGACTCTGCCTTTCTCTCTACTGCTAGATAGTTATTTCCATACAAGTCTTACAGCACATACCATTTTGGCTACCCTAAACTGACTATATTAATGGGTGAAGGAATATTCAAATAGGCACTTTGACCCTTCTATCTATTCTCTGGATTGGGGATTTGCCTTAAATCAATCAAACCCTAAATTTTATACCTTAAAGTGCGACATTTATCTGTGTTATGGCCTATATGCTGATGATACTAACAGTACAAGTCCAATTTGTGATAAGGTTAGCCCTCATTTCTAGCAGGTCTTAAAGGGATGGGTTGAAGTTTCCCTTCTTTTTAGAACCATTTTAGGCATTAAGACAATGGTTTGCCATATTTGAATAATGCCTCATCACAGTAGACATTTTAGCAATCTTCCCAGTCCTACTAAAATTGGTTCTACCTATGCCTTTAAAATTTATATTTCTTTTTTGTAAATGCTTGGAGTTTGGCCTATGATGGTAACCAGAGACATGCTTAAGCAATAAGGCAAGCAACCTAAAAATTGAGTTCACACAGACTAACATGGCACAAGTCCACATAGACTTGATATTATAAGGTCTGCACCATAGCTAGCCTAGATTAGTTGAGCCCAAAGCCCATGTCTACATATACTAAAACAAACCTAGCCCAAAGCCCACAGACTGGTAGAAGAGCCCATAACCTAGGTCTACACAAAATTGCCAATGTGAAAACCTTTTAAAAGTGTGAGCTTCCTATTCAAAATATATTTCTTAGTCTTAAAAGGACTCTAATTCCTCTTTGGATGAGAAACTTATCCCTAAGCCAATAAATACCCGTATTAGGAGGAGGAAAAATGAGGAGGCAATCTTAAAAAGCTAAACCTTATAATTCGAGAGTTCAAGAGAGAACTCCAACTAAGATTCGCACTACTATTCTTATCAACCCACGCCTAAAATTAATTCTTCCAGAACCCTACATTTCATTTTATTACTTAAGAGCTCATTCATAAGGTAAGATTTGAGGCCTCTTAATGTGCATATCCTTACTATTTTCTTGGACCTATAATCTCCAAGGATTGACCACAAGCAAGGCGATTCCATATAATCCCTACCTTGATCATAGGAGTAGGTTATTATTTTAAGTCATTTTATTATATACCATTGAATATTTCTATGTTATAACTATTTTGTTATTTTTGTCCTAATCACACAAACTTACCTTAATGCATGACTATGTCTACACGAACTTAATTTATCGATACACATATGATTTGTCATTTATATGGACTTATGTTCGATAATAGTGTTTTATTTGCATTATGCATCATGTTTTAATGTATTTTGTTTACCATATTGACATGGTTGTATGATGTTATCATGTTGTATAGTTATTATATTCCATGGTACATAACTTGTTGGCATGCTGAAATTATTGTATGGTTTGCACAGACTCGCTCTCATAAGGAATGTAGTCCACACAGATATATGCTTAATACATGTTTACTCTTTTTCTATAGTCTGCACGGACTCCCTTTTATGAGGAATGTAGTCCGTATAAATGTTTGTTTGCAATCTCTAGTCCTTGTGATTACATATGTCAATTCATATGTTTTCTATAATAAATTTGTAGCTTTCTAATGATCATGCTTAGACATATATCTTGATTCAGCCACATTTATGTTACATAAATCATTATATGCTTATTCTCTATAAATCTTTATAAATCCTTATTTGGTATCATTAACCTTTCCTTTGAGTTATATACAAGTGACCTTTCTTACTAGAGTAGTGGTTCGAGCAAACATAATAACCCTTGCAAGCTATAGTCCGTACTAACACACTGGAGCTATACTAGGTCCACATGAATGTAGCAAGTACAGACGAGACCAATTAAGTGTTGTGTATTATTTCATTTGGTTTTGTACCTTTTATGTCCTTTGCTTATTTTAGGTTGTAATAGGTATTCAATAACTCATTTTACACACCTAAAGCCTAATATCACATCAAATGATTTTCTACCTAATCAATCGGTGTTTTCCTAACAAAATGGTTTTAAGTTTTCTTAATAAAAATCACATAAAAAATGTATTTTAATGAAGGCTAATCTCCTAGAAATGGGATTTGGCAATTACTACCAATTCCTACGAAATTATGGATAATTGTCAGGTCAGATAACTAATAAATGATCTGACTTCTGGATGTATAATATACTATCATGATTATTGTATGCTTTAAATATCGTAATTTGCTTTCTCCACATGAAACGATGACATGAATGTTTTAATTATAATGCATGCTTGCTTGATATAGGATTGTTAAATATTACAATATAAAGGAAGGCATATTATTAGGGTATAAATAATAACTAATTTTGAACCTTTCTAGTACAAAAGATTAATAGTCCTAGTGTAGAGCCAAGTGACAACTCCAAACACTAATTGCTCTCATCCTTGGTAAAATACAATAAATCTACACTTCTATTATTGAACCCTCTTAAGTTCTTCTAGATCAATCGCTATATCCTTTAGCGATTCCTAGTCTTACGCTCTTTTGCTTTTAACCCATCTTTCAAGTATGGGCTAGCATTCTTAATAAACATGAGAATTTGATCCATTGTTTCTAGCTTTCTCCTCATTTCTAAAACTCCAGACCTCTATCTCATTAAATACTTTAAGAAAGTCTCATTAGGCTTTTATTTAAGTAGCTTGAGGTCTTTCATTGTAACCTCTATATGGGTGCTACAGTCATATTAGCTAATAAAAGCCTCTGTAATCTTACCCTAGTCTTCTTTAACTTTCTTTTCTAGCCCATGGTACTAGTCAATTGTTGTCCCCTACAGTGTTAGGTTGAAATAAGCTATTTTCTACTTCATGCTAAGTTCTATGCCCCGCATAACTGTAGTGTACTACTTAATATGGGCCCTTGGATTAGTTGTCCTATCTAACTTGGGTAGCTTTGGCATCTTGAACTTAGAAGGTATTACTTCCTCAAACTTTAGGGGGAGCTCATCTAGGTCTATCCCTTTGCCCATGGTGATAAGCCTGGCCATCACCACTATCTTTTCCACTAGTTTCTTCATAAAGGCATGCTCAATTTTTTTAGGTGCAACCAAATCCTCACAAAAATCAAATTCTAGGTTAAAGTATTCAGCCTTTTTATCCTTCTCCCCTAAACTCGTAACTTCTCTCTTAGTGGCAATTCCCCCAGAAGTAGCAGTGGTCTTTCTAATGGGTGTAGCCATTATTGCTTTAGCAGGTGGTGGTGAACCAAAAGGAGAAGCAACCCCTGCAATCACCCTTGAGATCATAGACATCATTCTTTTCTCAAATTTCTCAAACTTGTGGTCCATTATGATTTCAAATTCTTGAGAAGAGACACTACTTTCTCTTTGTCCTGCCATATCTGTTAGATTGCAAGTGATGAGTTCTTGTTTAGTTATTCTTTTGTCTGACCTATATACCCAAGTGACTCGAGGATCTATGATGGCTGTAAAATAAAGGGTTAGAGATAATGAATGAAATGCAAAGATGCATGGAATGCAAGTGTATATTAATGTACAACAACAAACATAAGCAAAAGCCTTCCAACTTTATCACTTCCCACACACGAGATTAATGTGTTCTTTCTTAGGAGGGCTTACCTGCGGGACATTGAGGGCCCCAACAGATTTGAATAATGAACAATATATAACTGAACATTATTTCTTTCATATTAAAAGAATGCACATAAGATATTTGGGCCATATGTGTTGGATATGTTCAATCAAACCAAAATACGGGGTTTAGCCCATTCTAGTTAAAAAAGCCTAATAGGTTCAACAACATTTCGAGATGACTAAACCATATTTCACATATATTGTCCCACATAGCATACAATGTATCATTAACCAGGAAACCTAAGGGAAGTTTCTATTGGTCATTACATAGGCTTACGGTTAGACCGCGTAAGTCATGGTCATCTAAGCATGGTCCTTTCACAATGGGTTTATCTCATCATGAGCATACGATCGATTGGTTCGCCATTTCATATACCTTATAAGTACAAGGATTGTATTTAATGCCACCTCTAACAATCTCCTAAATTGAATAAAGATGGGTTCATGCTTTGAAATGACATTAGGGTAAAAAGGGACACCTAACTTATTCTAAGGCTCTAGCATGTAATGTAATTTAAAAAAAAAGATAATATTATAAATTCAAAATACAAAATTCCATATTAATTTGAGGTACTTTTGGAGCATGGTCTCATGGTATCCCCAATGGAGTCATCACTATTCGCATCCCTTCCTTTTCGAGGCCAATCAAATCAAAACAACCAAAGACTTGACTTACATCTCACTCCTCGAGTCCCGAAGGATAAGAAGAAAATTAGAGGAATCCTAAGTCGTTCCTATTTGATTAGCCTAGAAAGAGCAAGTTGGGCACCATGAGGTAGGAGTCGCCACCCAACTGGAGTTGGGAAATATCTTGTAAGGCTAAAATTAGAGCGGTTCGGAACCTTACTCTTACTTATGCCTCAAATTAATATGGAATTTTAAATTAAATTTATAATTTTATCTTTTTCTCAAGCAAGTTTTAACATTAAAATAAATCACACAATCACTTAAAAAGAATATCAAAAAATATTTACATAAATAAATAAAGTGCTTGAAATTAAAAATAATATACATGAAATCGGGTAATTGATTATTTTGAGAATTTTGGTTCTCGCATGCTAATTTCTAAAAATAGATTTTATTATTTGTGCCTTTTATTAAAGAAAAATCAAAGCTCGTTTTATTAGAAAAACACTAGTTAATTAGGTATAAAATGATTTGGTTATTTTTATCACATGTAAAAATTATTTTTTATGTATTAAAACATTAACATAATATACAGGGAAATAATTGGAATGAAAATTAAATTACATAGCCATTACCTAAAATACATTCTAACTAAAAGGGAAATAAAATTTACATTGAAATTGCCTAGAATACAATCTAACCAAATAAAAATAGAATAGAAATAAATAAAAAGAGAAAATTAAAAAGAAAATAAAGGTTAGATAGAATAAGTAAATAAATAAAATAATAAAGGGAGAAAAAAACAAAAAGGGTTCAACTTCACCAGATGTCGAACTAGAGAAAAGATAGTAAATAAAATCCTAGATCTCATGTAACTCGCATCATAGCAATAACATAATATAAGTATGAAACCTATTAAAATACAATTTTTCTAATTTTAAAACATTTTTTCTTTTTTAATATAATCCATATTGCGAGGGGCTTCACCCTTCGCACCCCCCATGGCATCAGTGTTGGGAGGCCTGAGCCTTTAGCCCACCACAGACACCTATTTTTCTAACAATTCGAGTCATACCACAAGATTTTTTGGATCAGATAAAAGTTTATATTCAAAAATTAATAAAAAATTCTTTAAAAACGCTTTGAGATCTTTGAATCAGACATTAATATCCTCATTTATCGGATTTTAGTCATTTTCTCATCATTAGGCAATCCGAACATGAGAGCCTCAGAAACCCAGTGTCTACATATAGTCATAGCAAAAACAATATAAGGAATCGACAATAACATAATAAGAGATCATAAGCTAGATAGTTGGGTCCTTAAAAGTTGGATGAATGGCAAGTGAGTTAGAATTAGGATGGGTGACCTTTAGGAAGTAGCATCTCCTATTTGGTTCCAGCAGGGATCGAGTAAGAGGTGTTACAAAACAAGATCAAGAAGGCAACACCCAATAAGTTGTCTATTCATTGGGTGAAGAACATAAGAGCCAATATTTTGATGACATTAGCTTGTACATTATTTTTGTGCAGGCATAGCGCACACGTGTTCTTCATTCTTTGGATTGTTCTCTTGGGTTATTACGCACACTAGTTTATTTTGATGATATATTTATTTTCTATGCTAGGTTGTAAAAATCTCTTATCATACAAAAACACGATCATATTGTAAAATCAATTATGATAATTTATTGAATGATGAAAGAAATAATTATATATATAATTAGTTGTGTGATATTTATAGTGGAAGGCTTATATATGGTCATGGATTAAAATTAATGAGATGAGATTATAAAAGTGTATAGGTTATCTTTTTAATAAGTTGAAAATTTTCAGATAGTCATAATTTTAATGGAGATGCCACCAATTTTTGGTAAGTGTATGAAGTTAAAATTAATGTGGATTTCATTAGATTTACTTATGAGTTTGATAAAATGAAGAAAAAAGATATTTACCTAACATTTCTTTTGTCTAAGCATGTGTAGCACCCCTCACCCGATCCCCCAAATGAAGGATAGCACACAACTGACATTCTATTACCAAATATCCGAATCACTAAAAACTTTTCTTATAAACTCATAATATGTACAACCCATAAACATATACACTTTAAAACCACTTCACAGGTTAAACCATTCGGCATCCTTATGTCAAAAATCTAGTAGCATAACAACCGTCTAAGGAAACTATTCTAATGGTGAATAGTAACTTGCAGTAAAACACTTATATAATTTTAATTCCCCAACTAAAATTATTTCTTCTCATTTTTATCTTAGTATACATTCACTACACAATCTTGATACATTCATAAAGACCACTAAACATATAATACATATATATATATATATATATATATATATATATATATATATATATATATGCATGCTCAATACATACTAAAACATACATCAGCATCAAATACCCCTATAAATCATAATCTCATGAATACCACTTAAATTCAACACTTATTAATACTTATAAATACAATCAATCATGGAAAACCATTGTCATACATCATATAAACATTATTGGCCCATAGCCCTTACATTAATACATAAGAGTGCCAACCTTAAACTGGGACAAAAATCTTAAACAT
>CANXYI011712347.1:0-16638 GCA_948208565.1 Hura crepitans
ACTCTCCACCCAAATTCTTCTTCTTCCTCTTTGCTATAGTCAATGCCACACTATCCTAAATCCTCCATTTTCATCATTTTTTCAAGCTTTTCTTAAGTCTATTGCCACCAAAAATCTTCTTATCATGTAACATTTGTGAAGGTTTTGGAGGCCATAAAAGTGGCTAAGATTTAGGAAAATTCATGAAAGCTTAAGGTGCCAACAAAATAGGATCAAAAGAGCAACTTTTTGTGTGTAAGTGTTCTAGCTCTTTTTATTTTATTTTGTAGGGGATTTGACAATTCTAAGAATATTCATATGATTGGAATTTGATTTGGGTGAGTGTGTGATTTTTGGTGCATTTTTTAAGGAGGAATGGCACGTATGGAAGGCAGGGCTTAAAGGGAGGATTTTGTGATTTCCTTGTAGCTAAGAGAGTGGATTTCAACTCCTTTGGTTTTGAGGTAAATACATCTAATCCCTTATAAGCATGTGAAGTTGAATTGTCTTGAGAATTACTTAGGAACCTTGTATAGAAGTGATAGATTTAGTGGTTTATGTGTGTGGCTTGATAGGCTAAGTGTATAACTAAGTCAATAGTGTGTGAAATAGATGTTTGGGATAATGTTTAGATGAAAAGGAAGCATGGAAAGGTGAGTTCCTCACTTAGCCAAGAGTTGTGTGTAAGCATGTGTGTGTGTGTATATTGCTTGAAATGGTGTTTCGGTATGCTATTTGATGTTTTTGGCATGAATAATGATTGAATACTAGGTGTACCTAGTGAACTTAGGGAGTTTTGATGGATGATTTATTTTGGCCAAGAGGTGTACTTGGTGGGTGAGTGAGTTCATAGGTTTGCACATAGCTTATGTCATGGTTTTTGGCTTATTATGGAAAGCATGTAAAGTGCATGTGAAGAACTTAGTGAAACTAGGCTTGTATGTGTGTGTTGGTAGTTTGGCCAAGGCATGCTAAAGGCTACATTGGTCTAATTTGCATGGTAAAGGCATTAATGATTTCTTTAAGCATGTTTGTGTAAGGTTTAAATATGTATGAATATGTTTCATTGGGATAGAAGCATGATTAAGGAAAAATGGACTTCTAGCTGAGACCTTTATAAGGTAAGGTGCCTTGAGAATGAGGCATAGCTAATGGCATTTGTATATGTATATTATCATGGCATTTATGGCATTTTGTATATGGCATGGTTTAGATTTGCTTACTGAGTTTTATACTCAACGTGCCTATGTTATGGTGCATAGGTAACAAAGATAAGCAAGCCAGCCTCGGTGATCGTGTAGTGTAGCTATATAGTAGTTGAGGGGTAAAGAAAGTTGTTTTTCTTTTTAGTAGTGGCACTTATGTAGTATCCTATAGGTTTTGGGTTGGCATGCTTATAAGTTGCTATGTCTATACATATAACCTAGAAGTGATGTATATAAGCTATTATGGTGTTTATTTGAACTATGTGTGAACTTCATAATTGTGGCCCTGAGGCCCTATATTGTTAAATGCTGATATGTGACATAGATGTCTAGTGTTGGCTGATGCTTGGTTGGGGGACCAAAAGGGTCTACAAGCCGATGCTAGGATTTATAACTTATTGAAGTGTTTTAACTGGTGGAAAAAAAGTTTCGATATGTTATTTGAGTAACCGCTATCCTACCTAATTTTTTGTGACCTTTAAAGGGTTTGTATATGCTTTGTTTGGGTCAGTCAGACTATGTATAAACATCCTTAAGGATTAGATGGGACACCTAAGTAATATCTAGTAGAATTCTAGAATAACCTATAAGCATTAAGGTGTTTTTTTCTAGAGTAATCCTAGGATGGGTGACCTGCTAGGAAGTGCCCTGCCTATCTAGTTTCTTCAAATATTTGGTAAGGGGTGTCTCAAGTACCAATGGACTATTTGGAATATTTGAGCATCGGTTTGTATCAATCTTGAAATTTTTCTAAGCAACTTTTGAATATTTTTATGGTTCAATTAAAACTAGGCCATTATTCACATAACACCGCCATAAAACTTAATTGTCATTTTTTACCACCTAAACGACTTTATTTTGACATTAAATTTCATCCAAAATTATGTTATTATTAATAATTTCATTCAATAAGATTAGTGCTTCTAGCCTCCAAAAAATACTATTCATGTTTAGGGGAGTACTATTCACATCACTGGAATTTTTCAGGCATTACATTTCTTCTCTTCTGAAAAGAAATTTTGTCCTCAAAATTACCTGCTTCAAATAACTAAGGATATTGGTCTCTCATTTGAGCTTCTATCTCTTAAGTAGCTTTTTCCATGCTATGGTGTCTCTAGAGCACTATGACAAGTGGTACAATCTTATTTTGCAGTTCTTTTACCTTTGTTACCAAGATTCTCACAACTTCCTCTTTATAAGATAAGTCTAGTGTGATCTCTACTTCTTCAGTTGACAACATATGCAAAGGATCTTATTTGTACTTTCAGAGCATGGACGCATGAAAAATATCACGTATCTATTGAAGCTCAAAAGACAAAGCTAGTTTATAGGCTACTAGTCCCATACATTATGTCACTTCGTATGGACTAATAAACCTTGAACTTAACTTTCTTTGCTTAGCAAATAGCAAAACCTTCTTCCAAGCTAAAACTTTCAAAAACACTTTGTCTCCTACTTTGTACTAAGTGTCCTTCCTTTTAAGATCAACATAGGACTTTTATCAATCTGAAGCTACTTTCAATCTATTTTTAATGATCTTCACCTTTTATTTAGAATCCTTAATCAGATCTAGCCCTATTAACTTTGTCTCACTCAGTTCATTCTGACATAAAAGAGTTCTACACTTTTTTCCATGAAAAGCTTCATAAGGAGAAACTTGCTTGAAAGTTATTGTTATAAGTAAACTTAGCTAAGGAAAGGTAACAATCCCAGCTTCCCTTGAACTCTATAGCATAACTTCTCAGCATATCCTTAAGCACCTAACAAACACCCTTAACATGAACATCACCCAGATAATGTGGCATAAAAATCACTCAAGTGCTAAGAGTTACTTGAATGACTCTTTCTAATTGACTATCAGTTTGAAGATGAAATGTCATACTAAAACTCAATCGAGTTCCCATGGCATTATGAAGCTTCTTTGAACATCAAAGTAAACCTCGAGTCTCAATCCGATATGATTAAAGTAAACACTCTATGTAATCTGACTATCTCATCAAAATATATGTTTACAAGCTTTTCCAAAGAGAAATCCATTCTGACTGGTATAAAATGTGCAGTTTTAGTCAATTGATCTACTATAACCAAAACTTAATCGCATCTGCTCCTTGTCATAGGTAAACTGACAACAAAGTCCATAGTGACCCTATCCAACTTCCACTCAAGAATTACTATAGAATTGAGCAATCTAGAGGGAACTTGATGCTTAACCTCCAATTGCTGACTTGTGAAGCACTTTGTCACTAACTCTTACACATCTCTCTTCATACTCGATCACTAATAAGACAACTTCATATCTTGATACATTTTGGTGCTACCAAAATGCATAACATAAGGAGAACAGTGAGCTTCTTGTAAAATCTACTTCCTTAGCTCTTCCCCATCTAGACAAATATTCTATCATGGTAGTACAGATAACCATCACTCTTGATTTCATACTCAGTAGGCTTCCCCTCTTGAATAGCACTAATTACACTCACTAGCTTGTGATCATCCCTCTAAGAATCGTTTACTTGTTATAGCAAACTAGGCTTCACTTATAACTCTACCAACAAAGCATCATTAACCATAAGCTATAATCTAGCATTCATGGCTCTTATAGTTGCCATGAACTTCTTACTAAGAGCATCTGTTACTACATTGGCCTTTCCTGGATGATAATCAATCAACCAATTATAGTCCTTGATTAATTCCATCTATCATCTTTAGCTCAAATTTAGCACTTTTTAGGTAGGAAGATATATCAAACTCTTGCAATCCATGTAAACATAAGACTTCTCCCCATAGAGATAGTGTCTCTAAATCTTCAGAGCAAATACATTTGTTATAAGCTCTAATTTATATGTAAGGTAGTTCTTCTCATTTAGCTTCAATTGTGTTGAAGCATAAATAACAACCTTGGCTTCTTGCATCAAAATACACCTTAATTTGTTACAAGATGTATCACAATAAATAGTAAAATCCTTCCTTAACATTAGTTCTGCAAAGACATGGTTTCTATCAACATGACTTTTAGCTTGTCAAGACTTTTCTAACATATGTCATCCCAAACAAACTTCACATTCTTTTTTAATAATTGAGTTATAGAGGCTGCAATTAAGGAGAAACCATTAACGAATAGTCTGTAATACCTTATCAAACCAAGGAAACTCCATATCTCTATGGTGCTCCTCGGTTGCTCCCACTCTATAATAGCTTGTATCTTACTAGGATCCATCTAGATACCTTAAGCAGAAGCTATTCCAAAGAAAGACACCTCACTAAACTAAAACTCACACTTGCTAAATTTGGCATAAAGCTTCTCTTCTCATAGACCCTAAAGAACTATTCTCAAATGCTTTTCATATTCTTTTTTTACTCTTTGAGTATACCACAAACTAATCTAAGAAAGGTCAAAAGACTCTATTCATGAGATCCATAAAGGTTGTAGGAGTATTGGTAAGTCTAAATGGCATTACCAAAAAGTCATATTGACTATAATATGTCCTGAAAGTAGTTTTTGCCACATCTACCTTTTTAACCCTCAAATCAATCCTCGAAAACACCCTAGCTCCTTTAAGCTGACCAAACAAATCACTAGCCATGTTAAAGGATACTTGTTCTTGATAGTCACCTTGTTCAACTGTCAATAGTCCACATATAATCAAATAAAACCATCCTTCTTCTTAACAAATAAAATCGATGGTCCATAAAGACTAACTCCTAATATCCTAGGCATTGAAAGGTCCACACAGGCTGATCCCTACTACTCACCCTATAGTGGGTGTTAGGAAGTCCTACGGGGATGATCCGTACTTTCCACATGAGTTAATGTTAAGATTTGGGATATTCGAAAGTCCTAAAGGGCTGATCCCTTCTATCCACATTATTTGGAGGTCTAGTAGGACTGATCACTACCATACTAGTATTAAGAGGTTTTTATGAACTGATCCTTACTATCGGGTGGATGGGTAGGTACAACTACTAAGGTCTAAAATGTGGGCCACTGTATAGCTTGGATCCCTATATCTAGTGTCTTAAAGTGTAGTCTCTATAGTATAGGCCTAACCAAAATAAAATGGCACAAGACATGATGTATAAGTAAAACTTACATTTTTAATTAGATGTAAGAAGAATGTGATATATTGTGCGTGTAACCATAGTAATGTTACACTATTACACTAGATTTAATTGCATTTTATATGATATAATTTATATTACATTAAATTCACCACTAAGTGTATACTTAGCGTGTTGATATCTGATGCTCAGGTAGAAAATAGTAGACTACCATTCAGCCTTAAGATTACAGTGTAGCTATCAAATCCTAGGGTACATTTCCTAGTTCTCTTTTGAATTTAAATAGGTAAAGGATACTCATGTATGTATAAGGTTGGGACTCGATCATGTGAATGGTTAAGTATTATGTCTTGATACGTTTTGGGACTATAACTAAAAAATAAGTATATATATATATATATATCAATATGTTTATGCATGGTTGATGTTTGATGATATGCGGGTCTGAAACCCTTTTGTTTATATGTTGTTTGATGTTAAGATGTGTAATTAGAGGACCACAACGATCTATGAGATGTGAAATGAATGAGAATAGTCATTGAAGTGCCTTTCTACAGGTTAAGAAATTTGGTTTTACACCCAGGCAGCTGTTTTGCTACTAAAATTTCTTCACATTGTAAAATGCTTAATTAAAATGGTTATTTCAATTAATTATAGTTATAAGTAGTACAAAATAAATAGATGACAGTAAACTAGCATGAGATTAGTAACCGAGGTATCTAATCTATAGTAGTTAAATGAATGGTAAAAGGGACAAAATTAGGATGGGTAACTCATGAGAAGGTAGCATCCCTTATCAAGTACACTTGATGATCGAGTAAGGCATGTTACATTAGGTGGTATTAGAGTGGTTTTAAGCATTCCTATGCATAGTATATAAGGGTGCCATCATCTAGTGTTATGTGTCAAGTTAAGCTATATTGTATTAGTCTGATTATCAGTTCTTTTGTAGTGAGTCATAATGAGTGAGCGAACCCCACCAGAGCAGAGGGAAAAGGTGGCTAGCCCTGCATTGATAACAATACATGGATGTGAGGTGAGCCTAGCCACTTCAGTGCCAAGTGATGTAACACATCAGTCATAGACACAGGCCTTATTGGTACTACTGCAATAGATTATTGATTTATTAAGGAGCACCACCACAATAGCAGCTTTACTGCCACTACCAGCCCCAACACAACCCCCATAAGCTATAGCATTACAAAAGACATATTCAGATTGAGTGAAAAAGATGGGGGCTTTGGATTTTATAGGGACAATAAAAGATGATGCTGCTAGGGCTAAGTACTAGTTGGAGCACATGATCAAGATCTTGAAGTAGTTGGAGTGTACTGTAAAATAGAATATGAAATATGCTGCTTTATTTCTCTAAGAAAAATCCTTCCACTGGTGGGACACCACTAAGAAGAGGAATGTAACTACAGATATCACCTAAGATTTCTTCCTCTTAGAGTTTAGAAAGAGGTGTATATCTGAAACATATCTAGACAAGAAGAGATAGGAGTTTCTAGATTTGATGCAAGGTATAGGTCAGTGTTTGAATATGAAAAAGACTTCACCCGAATAAGCAAATATGCAAAGGAGTTTGTACCCATTGAGGAACGTATTGTAAAAGGTTTAAAAAATGTCTCAATATGGAATTGATTATATAGATAGCTACCTCAAAGATTCTAGAGTTCTTTTCTCTAAACATCCTACGCAATAGAGGAAATTGTAAAAGAAAATAGGGAAATCTCTTTAAAGAAAAGGCCATTCTTAATAGGGCAAGCTAGCTCAGCACCTGATATGGGTAAGAAGTAGAAGGGTGCTTAAGTTCCACAATAGTCTCTAAGATAGATTCAGTCATTGACGTCCGATTAGGGATCTTAGTTTAGGCCTCAACCTTTATAGTAGGTAAGCAGTGCCCTAGTATCTATGACAAGGAGCGCACCACTAGTATATGGGAGGTGCTATAAGAGGCATTGAGAAGTATGTCGGCAGACCCTATGAAGGGAGTGCTTTATTTATAGAGTTAAAGATTATTACCAGAGGGACTACCATAAGAAGCAAGCAAAGGCTACTCAGTTTTAGCCCTTATGTTAAGCACTTAATAGATGCCAAAAGGAGAGCAAGAATGACAAGCTAGGTATGAGTAAGAGGATGAGATCAAAGCCTCGACCACGAGCTCACTAGTATATAATATAGGCTCAAGAGAAAGCTTAGGCTGTTAATGTTATCACCAGCACTTTCTTTTTATTTGATGCCTGCATTTTAGCATTGATAAACCTAAGATCCACCCATTCATATATTTGTACTACACAAGCATGAAATAGGGGTTTAGAACCTAAACCTATAGACATAGACATCCTAGTTAGCAACCTTATTGGGTAAAATGTGATAGTAAATAAAATATATAAAAATTGTTCTCTAGTAATCCAAGACCAAGTATTCTCAGTTAATCTTATTAAACTTCCTTTCAATGAATTTAATGTCATTTTAGGTATGGATCGGTCATTCAAACATTAGGCAGTAGTTGATTGTGAATAAAAGAGACTCACTTTTAAAATAGCTGATGAGAAAGAGGTAATGGTAGTGGGCAAATAGAATTCCTTTCCCAATATCATTTTAGTGATAATAGCTAGGCGATTATTCCGGAAGGGTTATGAAGCCTAGCTGGCTCATGTAGTTGATACTAATAAAATTGAACTGAGCCTTAGTCAGATACTAGTTGTGTCAAAATTTCTTGATATGTTTCCAAATGAGTTACTAGGGCTGCCTCCATAATGAGAACTTAACTTCGAGATTGAAGTATATCTTGGTACTACTCTTATGTCTATTACTCCTTATCGGATGGCACTAGTAGAATTGAAGGATTTAAAGGTGTAGTTACAAGAACTGTTAGATAAAGGCTTTATAAGGCCGAGTACTTCTCTATGGAGAACACCCATGCTCTTTGTGAAAAATAAAAATGGGTCGCTTTGACTGTGTATTAATTATTGACACCTAAACAACTTGACAGTTAAGAATAAGTGCCCATTGCCAAGAATTAATGACCTTTTTTAACAACTTAAAGGTGCTACTGTGTTCTCCACAATTGATCTTAGATCCGATTATCATAAGTTAAGGATCCAAAAATCAAATATTCCCAAGACCACTTTATACACCAAGTATGGGCATTATGAGTTCCTGGTGATGCCATTTGGACTCACTAATGCTTATGTAGCTTTCATAGGCCTCATGAATAGAATCTTCAAGCCATATCTAGAGTAGTTTGTCATGGCCTTCATTGATGACATTTCGGTATATTCCAAGAATAGAGAAGAGAATGAGTAACATTTAAGGATCATGTTACGGACTATAAGGGAAAAATAGCTCTATGCTAAGTTGAGTAAATGTGAATTCTAGTTGAATGAAGTAGCCTTTTTAGGCCATATAGCTTCAACTAAAGGAATTAAGGTCAACCCTAGTAAGGTTAAAGCCGTATTGGAGTGAAAGTCTACTAGGAATGTGATTGAAATTCAAAGCTTCTTGGAATTGGCTACCTATTACAAAAGATTTGTAAAGGGCATCTCTATGATTATAGCCCCAATGACTAGATTGATGTGGAAAGATGTAAAGTTTGCATGGGATGACAAATGTTAGGGAAGCTTCAACAACTTGAAAGTAAATCTACCAAAAGCACCTATCCTCACTCAACCCGAGTAAGGAAAAGACTTTGTGATCTAAAGTGATGCCTCACACAATGGGCTCAAATGTGTTCTGATGCAAGATGAAAAGGTGGTAGCTTATGCTTCAAGGCAATTGAAACCACATGAGCAAAACTATCCCGCTCATCACCTAGAATTGGCTGCTATTATGTTTGCATTGAAAATATAGAGACATTACTTGTATGGTGAGAGATGTTACATCTACATCAATCATAAAAGTTTAAAATATCTCTCATCATAGAAAGAGTTGAACTTGACATAGTGATGCTAAATGGAACTGATAAAAGACTATAATTGTCTGATAGACTACCATTTAGGCTAAGCTAATGTAGTATTTGATGCATTGAGCCGAAAGTTCATAGCTGCCATGAAAGCTATGTATGCTAGAGTTGAGTACACTGGAGAGGAAGCAATTTTAGCTAAACTATAGGTGAAACCTAACCTAAAGCAATAGGTGCAAGAGGCATAAGCTCAAGATGACCACTTGATGTAGATAACGGGTAAAGTCAAAGAGGAAAAGGTGGTAAAATTTAAGATCAAAGTAGATGAATACCTGTATTTCTATGACAAATTGTATGTACTTGAAGCCGAGAGAGTGAAGAAACATATCTTAAAAGAAGCATATGATGCTCTATATTCCATGTATCTAGGAAGCACAAAGATGTATCATAACCTAAAACCTTATTATTAGTGGCTAGGAATAAAATAGGATGTAGCAAACTATATAGCTTGATTTCTCACATGTCAATAGGTGAAAGTTGAACATCAAGTTCCTTCTAGATTGCTAAAACACATAGCAATTCTAGAATAGAAGTGGGAAAAGGTCACCATGGACTTTGTAATGAGATTACCCATGACCAGAGGCAAGTGTGACATGGTATGTGTAGTTGTGGACTGATTGACCAAAATGGCTCATTTTATTCTGGTTATAATGGACTACTCCTCGGAGAAGTTGGCACAATTATACATAGAGAAGATTTTGAGATCACATGGGGTGCCATTTGCTATTATTTCTAATTGAGATCCCTAATTCACTTCCATATTCTAAAAGAAGTTACAAGAGGCATTGGGTACCCATCTAACATTTAGTAAAGCTTTTTAGCCACAAACAAATATGCAATTAGAATAGGTTATATAAGTGTTGGAAAACATGCTACGTAGTTGTGCCATCAAGTTTAGAGGGAGTTGGGATCAGTACTTACCCTTGTCAAAATTTTGCCTATAACAACAGCTACTAGGCTAGCATAAAGCATGGCTCTCTATGAAGCACTGTATCGCAGAATGTGCATGACACTGCACTATTGGAATGAAGTGGGTGAAAGTAAGCTTATAGGACTTGATTTAGTCAGAGATGCAAAAAAGAAGGTCAAGATCAATAGGGAAAGGTTAAAAGCTACAACCAACCAATAAAAATCAAATGCATATCTAAAAAGGAAGGATATTGAGTATGAAATTGATAAGAAAAGGTTCCTAAAAGTGTCATCATCGAAGAAGATACTTCTATTTGGCAAGAAAGGGAAGTTGAGCCCTAGATTCATTGGTCAATACGATGATACAAAATATGTGGGACTAGTGGCCTACCGAATAGCTTTACCACCAAAACTATAGGAGATCTATAACACCCTTAACACCCTTACCTAATTCCTAAAGGAAACCGATAGGAGATGCTACTTCTTATAGGTCACCCATCCTAATTCTACCCTAACCCCTATTCATTTAACACTTGCATCCATATTCATCTAATTAATATATTCTAGTTATTTAATTGTTCAGATCCCTTAACATTTTGATATTGGCTATAATTAATCTTAAAAAATTATTTATCTAGATAGAAGTCAAATTTTTAGAAATTCAGGCAGCATAAAGACTACCCTAGGGAAAATCTAAAATTTAAACATGAAAAAAAAAACACTTTTAATATTATTATCATCTCATCCTCCAATACCTGGACCCTTTTGGTCCTCCAATCAACATCTCAACATAACATAAAGTCATAAACACATAGGGTTTTAGACCTATAACATTCAAAACCATATAGTTAAACACATATATACAACTATACATTTAGTTACATACATTACTGTATATAGATCGTCAGTTCTCGTATAACTAAAATACATGTTTATATCACCATGCCCAACACTATTATACATAACTACTAACTCTATAAGGAAGCAAGAGTGCCAAAAATATACCCTAAAAGGTTGAACTACTACACTGCACTATTGAGGCTGGACTGTTGTCACTATTTACAACCTACACATTAGAACACCGATACGCTAAGTATAAACTCAGTTATGGACTTAATGTAATAAGTGCATGTCACACTCACATTCATGCAATGAATATATTATAAGATAGTAGTATGAGCATGCAAAATCAATCGCATACGATTCTATTAAAATATTTATCAGACTTTTATCTGTTACACCATATACCTTTTAATTTAATTAAAATTCTAAAGTTATTCCAAAATACTTTTAGTTATATTGGTTAAAAATTTATCACTGGTGTTCATATTCATTTTTGAACTCAGTCCCATTCTAAAAAGACTACACTTAAAAGACATTAGATAGTGGGATCCAGACTATATAGTGGCCCACATTTTAGACCTCCGTAGCTGCACCTATGAAACTCTATCTGATAGTAGGGATTAGTTCATGTGAACCTACCAAAATAGGAATGGCAGATAGTAAGGATTAGTTGTTTAGACCTCCCAACATCTATAGGGATAGCAGGGATTAGCCCCGTGGAACATCCCAATATCCTAATCAGCATGTCCATCATATCTCAGGTGGATAATAGGGCTTAGCACCCTAGGACCTCTCAATATCCATAAATAAATACATTAGGTAGCAACGATCAGCCCACGTGGACAATAGGGCTGAACACCATAGGACTTCCCAATATCCACAAATAAATACATTAGGTAGCAACGATCAGCCCATGTGGACCTCCTAAAAGCTAAGTTTCTAAGGCTCAATATCAAAACCTCGATGACTACACCCACCATCTCAATGATACAGGCAATAGCCCTAAGAGGACAAAAACCCCAAGTAGCTACTAATTCCCTAGTTAATCTATCAACCTATCTAGTGGGTGTTTAACTGATGAGCCAAATTGCATTTATTAATTATCTCACATAGTTATAAGTCTTTTTCCATCATAATAGCAACATCCATGTGCCGCAATTATAGGCTTTGGTGCACTTATACACCTTTCTTAATTATAGGTTATTTTACAAATTGAACACTATTCATTTGGTCTTTTTCCATTATTCCAATTCTCTTAGCCTTGCTAGTATTTGGCACCTCTCAATTATAATGCTAACTTATCTCATGTTCACTAAATTAATATTATACCATTTTCGCACCATAGCCAATATTTACCATCATTTGTATTTACATTCTCCCATCTAACTCAATCACGTTTTTTTCATGCCCTATATGGTCATTTCTATACACTTTAACTCTTAAAACATTTTACCTTAAAATAGACAATGCCATACCAATTTTCCAACCCTTAATTTCTTTTCTCCATTTTAGACCACAAGCATATTCCACCTCACATTTTTAGCCTAACCACACATCTCACACATACCACACACACATGTACATGATATGACCACTACACACACCATACATCCATCTCAAGATCACACACATCCACTTATGCTTCTTCCATTTAAATTATATATATAGCCTTTATTCCATTAGGCTAACATATTCACATAACCAAATTACATTAAACATACATACACACAGACAAACTAACACTTACATACACACTCACATGCATACATATATACACACACATCATGACATGCATAAATTACATTAAATCCACATACCTAGGGTCAGAAAACACCCTTTTCCAATAATCTATGGCTTAAAATGCCTTTCTTCCTCACTTGTTCTTCTTTGCCCTAAAACATACACATTTTAAACCTTTGAAAATTTCTCAAAAATTCTACATAGCTCTAAATTAAAATCTAAGCACATGGTTTTTCTTAGAATTATTAGAGCTACCCAAAATAAATATAAAAATTGAGAAAAACTCAATTACACTAAAAATTATCACTATTCACTCTATCTTCAAATCTTGTCTTTTAAGTACTATCTTTAAATTCTACCACTTAAAGTAGTTTCTAGGGGTTATAAAGGTTAAGGACAATATAATTTTTATGGGATGTTAGGGTGGGAAGAGAGAGAAAAGATGAAGAAAATGGTGGAGAGTACATTAGGGGTGGCATTGGCTTTTTTGGTGGGGAAGGTGGAAAAAGACTACCTTGAACATGTGACACACTCACACGTATAGAGGCTTTTATATTAAGAGGGTGGGTGGCTCTGATCATGACATGTGGAGAACTAATAGCCTTAATTAATTCAATTTTCTTTAAAACTTTGAAATTTTAAAATAATTTCTTTAGACCTCTAAAAATAATCATTTTAGTACCAAAAATCCTTGATAATACCCATTAAAGGCCCCATAAAATTTTAGTTCAAAACTCTATTAACAATTATGGTTACTTTTCACCGATGTAAATGAAAAATTTTGAATAATTATCAAATGACCTCAGAAAAATTAAAATTCCTTCACTAATGAACTCATTAGAATTTTTAAGCCTTAGGATATGGTATTTTCAAATCCATCTAGGCACATCTTAGAGCTGTCCCGACAAAAACTCATTTAAGGTCACTACTCACTAGTTTATAACCCAAAATGATTTATTAATTCTGTTAAAATTTTTAGTTATTTCTTTTTTCTTGCCTGTTAAATTTTTATGACTAGTACACACCTTTTCTGGTCTTATAAAGATGCCTTAGCTCTTTGAGAGCACTATTCATTCCTCAGAGGTACTATTCATGAAACTCATATTTATGGGCATTATAAGATCTATGACGTATTCCACATCTCGATGTTAAAGAGATATAAATCTGACCCTTCACTTGTAAACCCTATTAAGGAGATCTAAGTACAACTAGATTTGACTTACAATGAAGAACTAGTGCAGTTATTAGCTAAAGAAGTTAAGGAATTATAGAACAAATCCGTATCACTGGTGAAGGTGCTACGGAGGCACTATAAGATTGAAGAGGCTAAATAGGAAAGTGAAGAGTAGATGACAGCTTACTATCCACACCTCTTCTCATAAAGTAAATTTTAAGGATGAAATTTCTTAAGAGGGGAGGGATTGTAATAACTGAGAATCTAGGTTTCATGAATAGTACTTTCCCGAGGCATGAATAGTGTCTCCTAGGGACCCGAGACACCTTATTATGGCCAAGGGGGGAAGTACTAGTCATAAAACTTTGATAGGCTAGAAAATAATAAAAATGTAATAATTAAAACTTTTAGCAGAATAAATAAATCATTTTAGGCTAAGAACTAGTGAATAGTGACTTTAATTAGCACTGTGCCAAGAGAGGCCCAAGATATACCTGGATAGACTTGAAAATGGCATACCCTAAATGTCAAAAATTCCAAATAATCTAATGGTGAAGGAATTAAAATTTTATGAGGTCATTTAATATTTATTCAAAATTTCTTAATTATACCAGTGGATAATTAACCTAGTTCCCTATAGAGTTTTGACTCGAGATTTTAGAGGACCCTTAATAAGGACTATTAAGGATTTTTGGCACTAGAAGTATGAATTTTAGAGGCTTAGAACATTTATTTTGAATTTTTAAAGATTAAAGTGAAAATTAGGTTAAAATGGATCGTCGGATCAACATGTGCCATGATCCGAGCTATCCAAATATTTAATAAAAAAGGGGTGACACATTTGGGGGTGCCATATATGCCAATCCATCTTCCTCCCCCTTTTTCTCCTCTATGGCTGATGCTACCCCAAGCCTTCTCCCTCTCCTTTTTTCTTCTTTCTTCACATAATTCTAAGCCAATTTTGCTAAAATTTATATCAAACATTACCTCTATAGTCTCCTAAAGCTCTTTCCACTAACAGAATTCAAAGAAAGTGTATAATTTTAGAGATATAAGCATCTCATGAATAATGCCCCAAGTGAGTAAACAAACCTTTTTCTTAATTTTCATTTTATGTTTAGGTAGCTCTAGGTGAACCATGAATAACCATGTGATTAGTGCTTAATTTAGAGCTATGTAGGATTTTTTAGAATTTTTAAAACCCTAAAAGTGTGCATGTTGATATAAAAAGAGAGATTTATTAAAAAAGAGAAGTAAACCAAGCTTTGAAGAGGTGGAATAGAGAGTTTTGAGACCCTAGGTATGTGAATTTAATGTAATATAGGTTGTTGAATATGTGATTGCTTATGCATGCACGTGTGAGTGTGTATGAAAATGGTATATTATATGTATGTGTGTGTGATTGCATGGAATGAATGTCTGAGTGTAATAAGTTAACCATGTGATGGTTGAATATATGGAGATTGCATGAAAAAAAGGCATGTGATGGTGTGTGTGTGTATGACTGAATGGTATGTAAAAGAGGAATGTGTGTGTACATCTGTAGTTGACATGAAATGGTGATCTAATTACGCTAGGAAATAAGTATAAATCATGTTTGTTAAATTGAATTAATAAGAAACAAATTGTGGATACCTGAACATGGATTGGCTATAAGGTACATAAAGTGAGAGTTAATAGACATTATGTAGGAATGGTACATGTAATTATGCAAATTATGAAAGGCAAATGTTAGAAATGGGTAAAAGGAATTGGTGATGTGAATTGTTATGAAATGATAACAATGTGTAAGTTTGACATGATGTTATGTAAGTTTATATAAAGTAATATGAATCGAACACTCTATAACCTAATTATTAGAATCGAGAGTACAAGGAATTTGACCACTTGAATAATATAACGATGGTTATAATGTGTCTCAAACATTAGTCATGTTATGATGGAAGGGTATATGTAAATAGCATAATGACAAGTGATTGAAATGAACATATGTTAAATAATATATACTTCAGAGAATAAATGGTAATTAGTATTAGCCCATATCAGGTAGACCACTGACTAGATGGGTTCACTAGTCAACTAGGGAAATAGCAACTGCTAAGGGCTTTGGTCCATATAGGTCCTAGCCTATGTGTATGACATGGCAGCTACAGCCACTAACATTCTAATTATGAGCCCTACACACTTAGGTATTAAGAGGTCTACATGAACTGATCTTTGCTAACTAGGGTCATTAGGGAAGTTTGCACAAACTAACTCTTGCTATCCTAGGTATTAGGAGGTTTACATAGATTGATCTTTGCTACCTGCCCTATAGTGGTATTGAGAGGTCTTACAAGGCTGATCCCTACTATCCACACGAGTTGATGTTGAGATTTGGGATATTGGGAAGTCCTATAGGGCTGATCCCTATTATCCCCATTGTTAGGAGTTCTAGGAAGACTGATCCTTGCCATACCAATATTGGGATCTTCTTATGAACTGATCCTTGCTATTGAGTGGATAGATATGTGCAGCTACTGAGGTCTAAAATGCAGGCCACTGCATAACTTAGATCCCTACATCCAATTTCTTAAAGTGTAGTCTCTCCAATATAAGTCTAACTAAAATAAAAAGGCATAAGACATGATGTATAAGTAAGACTTACATTTTCAATTAAATGAAAGAAGAATGTGATATGATGTGTATGTAACTTAAGTAATGTCACACTATTACACTGATTTAATTGCATGTTGTATGATACAATTTATATTAAATTAAAT
>CANXYI011712503.1:0-12128 GCA_948208565.1 Hura crepitans
CAAATCTCTTGTAATACCCAGCTAATCCCAGAAGACTTCTTATTTTTGTTACATTCTTGGGTGGTTCCCATTCTAGTACTACCTTTACTTTACTACGATCAACTCTAATCCCCTCTATTGAAACTATGAGCCTCTAAAAAGCAACTTCACATAGATAAAACTCACATTTATTGAGCTTAGCACGTAACTATTTCTCTCTCAAAGTCTATAACACAACCTTGAGATGCTTCTCATGCTCTTTTTTATTTCTAGAAGACACTAGAATATAATCTATGAACACCACCAT
The DNA here is from genome assembly GCA_948208565.1 of Hura crepitans. Taxonomy (NCBI): domain Eukaryota; kingdom Viridiplantae; phylum Streptophyta; class Magnoliopsida; order Malpighiales; family Euphorbiaceae; genus Hura; species Hura crepitans. The sequence continues at coordinate 287 of CANXYI011712503.1, forward strand.
AAAATTGATCTAGACAAGGTTGAAAAACCTTGCTTAATTAGATCCCAAAAAGCTACTAGTGCACTAGTGAGCAAAAATGGCATCACCAAGAATTTATAGTGTTTGTATTGGGTTTTGAAAGTAGTTTTAGGAATGTCAACTTCCTTAATTCTTAGTTGATGGTATCCAAATCTCAGATCAATCATTGAAAACACTCTTGCACCTCTCAATTGATAAAAAAGATCATAGATTTTAGGCAACAGATGCTTATTTTTCACAGTCATCCTATTTAGCTGCCTGTAATTAAAACACAATCTGACCGACCCATCTTTCTTCTTTATAAACAATACAGGTGCTCCCTAAGGAGATACACTAGGTTTTATAAATCCTTTATCTAATAGATCTAGTAGTTGTACTTTCAGTTCTTTTAATTCCGTAGGTGTCATTCGATAAAGAGCAATGGATATTAGAGTTGTACTAGGATATACCTCAATTTCAAAATCAAGTTCTTTCTAAGGTGGTAGGCCTAGGAACTCATTAGAAAATACATTAGAAAATTCAAAAACAATTGGGATATGTTTAAGATCTGAGTTAGAAACATTTATGTCAATAACATAGGCCAAATCTACCTCACACCATTTCTAAAGAAGTTTTTGTGCTTTAACAACGGAGATAAGATTATTCAAAAGACTTCTCTCACTATCCACTATCACTGTCTATCACTCTACAGTCTAAAAGGTCAATTCCTTATGTCAACTATCAATTATCTCTAGATGCTCAGTCAGCCAATCCATTCTTAGTATCACATCAAACTCATTAAAAGGCAGATCAATCAAATCAGCAGAAAATCTACACCCCTGAATCACTAGAGGACATTGCCTAAACACTTTGTTCACAATCACACTCTATTTTATAGGATTACTAACTCTGATATCAACATTAACATGTTTGGGCTCTAACCCTCTACTCTAAAGTGCAACGTTAGATGCTTATGTTTGAGCACTCTCTTATTGTCTCTGAGGACACTATCTTCTATAGTGGTCTTTATCATTATAGTGGAAACAATCTCCTCTTTTAGCCAGTCTACACTACCCTAATATTTCTTTTGTTAGGTATTACAAGTCAAAGGTCCATTTCTATTAACCCCTATACTAGGAGTACTATTAGCCTGAGGAGGCAATCGAGGCCTACTTGTAGAAGCTTATCCAGATCTCTAGGTTTATGCCTATCTCTGCCCCTAATATCCTGACTAATACTAAGGCCTAGGCTAAGATTGTGTCTATGAATAACCCTTATTTCTTTTCTTACCATCCCCTAATAATGTATTAGACAGCCCCACAATGAACTGCCTCTTTCTCTGGAAGAAATCCCTCTTCTCTTGCATCATTTCTTCCATGTTATATGCAACAGACATTAGCACTACAAAATCTTTCTCCATAGGGTTTGCTATCTGTATTCTCAGCTCTACATTCAGCCCTATTAAGAATCTCTTACTTTTCTCTTCCTCATTGGGGATGAACACTTTAGCATACTTAAGTATTTTGGTAAAATCTTTTTCATACTGTGATACTATCCTCCTTCCCTGCTTTAAGTTAAGGAATTCCTATCTTTTCTTATCCTTGTAGGAGTCAGGTATGTATTTCTTCTTGAACTCTATAAGGAAAACTCCTAAGTCAAGTCTACAGGTACTTTTCTCCTTTGATAGTGTTCTATCATTTATAGGCTTCTTCCTAGAGAAGATAAATAGTACACTAAAAATTTTATGCTTTTGTACAATTTAACTGCTCCAAAACTCTAAATGTCCTGTCTAGCCCGTACTCAGCCTTGGAAGTATCATCCTCTTTCCTCCCAAGAAAATCAAAAGCTCTTATCTTTTTTAGCCTTTATAAAGGAGTTTTCTATAAGGGATCTAGTGGTAGAGATAATACTAGAGCGAGAGGAGGTAGAGGTGGAGCTATAGCAGTAGTATGTTTGAGCAAATTTACTATCTGCTGTAACAAAGTAGGAAATGCTTCTGCCTGCTATTGACCAAGCACTTGTGGTTGTGGCTACTATGTAGCATCACTAGGTTGAAGTATTGATGCATTGCCTACCCCCTTGCATAGTTATGGGTGCCAACTTAGCCATTTCCTCAGCCCCTCATTTGGGTACCTAATCAGCCATGTCTTTATTGCAAAAGGACTTACTTATTAGCCTTATGCAGTGTGATAGTTTAGAGGAGTTGAAACTTAGATAGTTTCATTCATGTACACTACCTAGGAATATTAAATCTATGCTCTGATACCATAAAATTTGACACCCCTTACTAGATTCCCAAAGAAACCTAATAAGCAGTACACTTCCTGCTAGGTCACCCAAGTTCATTCATTTAACTTTTACTTATTCTTAAATATTTAGTTCTATCTGAATCCAAATTTATTTCTATCTAATCTTATGTATTACTTAGGGTCATACCATATCATTCATGCCAATATTGGATAACTAAGGTCAGATAGATTTTCTTAAAATTCGATAGCATAATGGCTACCTAGGTTACTATCCAAAAATTTGAACCTGTAAAAACACTTCTATAACTCATATTCAAATCTCTTAGACCCTTATTGTCCCTCAGATATCAACCTAATCATCATCATCTTATCAAACATCCACACAGGCCTTTGGCCATAACCATATAATAAAAAAATATAAAGCCTCAAGCTCACGAACCATATCATCAAGTAAAGGCAATCACACATTCAAAATAGTATGGTATAAACTTATTAAAAAAAATAATGTATATGACATATATAGAACCTTCTATATGGTACCCATTACCCATCTACGTACATGAGTGCAAAACTATATACTAAACATGTAGCAACCTTACTAACCTATCCTCTGCCTTGATTGTACGTACTCCGAGGTTATTTATAGGATCTAATTACTTATGCACCGAAACTAGAACATTGATTATATAATACACAGTTGTGAACTCAAGTATTTAAGTTATGTCATATAGGTTATCATTCATTTATACAATAATAATATCAATTTATTCAGTGAAGTTATTATACCAATAATTAAAAAATACATTAATTAAAAATTAGCTCACTACCCTTGTGTATAATTATTAATTTCTATTCATATCATATCTTAAAAATTCTATATTTTATGAATATTTGCCATTATTAGTAATAATGGTAATTAATTCAAAATATTATATCAATGTTTAAAAAATTCTATCAAATGACCAAAATACCCCTACTCTTGTCCATAACCATTTATAGCTCAGGTAATCATTTAAAATACAGCTAAACTGTGAATTTAGACCATTTCCAGATATACTATTCAAGTCATTGAATTTATCAGGGTAGTAACTGTTACATATGCAAAATTACCAAAGTGCACTTGTACCGATTTAAGTCATAAATCCTTCATTTAATCATTATTAACCAAGCAAATCATACTTTTAAATTATTATTAAAGATAGCATGCACAATCTTTACTAATCAAGCCAATGAGTACTACACATGTAAAATTACTAATATACCCTTAGGTACACATTTTACAGTATTATCAGGTAATCATACCTAATTACATTTTAATGCTTATCACCTCTGATTTAATTTATATGTTGTTTCCTTAATTAATTTAACTGGCTTGACTAGAATGATGACATTAACATACACTAGACCTAGAGGGAATAAAAAAAGTTCAATGATCCATATTTTAGACCCCGACCACTACAACGGCCTGATTGAGTCATAGCACCTAAGGTGCATATAAAATGATATAGTCTGTATAACAAATTGGTTTATCTAACAGACTAGTACAATAGCCCTTTATGACCTTGGCTGCTATACTGATCCTATTTGAAGATCAGTGATGGAAAAACTGTGTCTGCCTAACAGACTGGTTTGTCCAACTAACTGGTGCAGTGCCCCTCCGAGACCTACGCTATTGCACTGGCAAAATTAAGTAACTAGCATCAGTGGCAAAGGTAGACAATTATGTATCCAACAAACTAGTATAGTGGACCCAATATAAACCTAGGTCATTGTACCAGCCCTGTCTGAAAAGTAAATAGTGTAGTAGCTGCTAAAATCCCTAAGTTATCCAGTCAACCTATCTAGTGGGTGTCTAAATAATGAGCCATGTAACTCAATTTATGTTTCTTCCTTCACAAACTAACTTCTCATAATGTTTTTAAATGAAAAATTATCAATTATAAATTTTATTGTATAATTAAATTTTAGCCCGATCTGGTATGGCCATAATTAGGCTATACCGGGTAAATTCTCAATAGTATTTTCAAGTATTGGAATTACCAAAAATTAAAGCATATTATGTTTAAATTTATTCCATAATTATTTCTCAAATATTTGCCATTTACTATTTAGTGGTATTTTTGATTCAGGTAATGGTCACACTGGGTAGTTATAGGTCATTTCATCAAGTTTTCAATAGGCTTTTCTAAGTTCATTTCTCAATAGTTTTTAGAGTAGTTTTAATAATTATTTCTATAATATTCATAGGCCCTAATCCTTATAACTCTAGGCTATTTACAAGGCCAAAGCATAGGCTCAAATGCCATTACATTCAATCACAACCCATATCCTTTGAAGGCATAAATTATAGGCTCATGGTCTAATCAAAGTTATAGCCCTTAAAGGCACATTACAACCCAACTTTCAAGTCATTTTTTTGTCAAGTTTAAGTCTCATTTTCATGCCATCTTATATGACAATTCTTAGTCACATTTCATGCCATTTTAATTAAGTACATTAAACTCGTTTCATGTCAACCAATTTAGACTAACCAAGCTTACATTATCATGCCATATCATACATAAGTATTTGACATATGATATCCATAATTTCAAGCCATTTTCATTAGTGTAGCTTTCAGTCTAAACCTTTCAATGGCCTTAAATACATAGTTACTTGGTTTTAATGAATTGTACATACTTTTTAACATATTATAAGCATAATTACCAAGCCAAATAAGTTAGCACACCCTTAGTATAAGTCTCAGCCATAGTTAATACCTTCACACACAAGTATTTATCATGCAATTCTATATAACAATCTACCATTACTTTAAAGCTAAGCTACAATCCATGCAAAAAATCTAGCTTACATACCACACACTTAGCATAATTTTTAGGCAACCTCTCGGCCAACACCAAAACACATATAAGCCACACAATTTCCTCACATTCTATAGCTATTTTACATGCCATTTATGCTTACTTAGATATACATTCCACTAAATCTCATGCCAAGCAACATACACAAACACATACATGCCCCTTAACTCTTAACTATGTGAAGTTTCAACATCCTCAATGTTTTTCTTTCATCGTTTAGCCATTTTTAGCCCCCTTAAGGGTTAAATAACATGTAAGAAATGCTAGAATTCACTTACTTATTAGGAAGAAACACTTGAGGCTTGTAATAACTTCAATTTTAGCCTACCATAGAAGCTTTTCTTCACCTTCTTTAAGCCTTTTTCTTCCTTAAATCCCCTCAAGCACAATTCACACACACCCTCTTAGATGTTAGTCATCACAAGAAACCGTTTATAGCTAAGAACAACCAAGGAAATCGAAGAAAAAGCCATGGAAGCTCACTTTTTACACTTGCTTAACTACTTCTGACCCTTAGACATTTAGCGATTTTTAATTTATTCATGAGAGCTCCTTTTGCCTCTATTCTTTTTTTGGAAGTGTGATTTTTGGTGGTGGTAGTATTTTTTAACAAGCTGAGGAAGATGGTGAAAATGGAGATTTTCCCTAAGGCTTGCATTGATCCCAACAATAAAAGGGAATGAATTGATTTCACCTTTTTGAATAGATTCTTCCACTTGTCAAGGTAAGTTACCACATTTTCATGGGCCTTAGGCTATCTAGCTTAGTATGGGTGGGTCTTGCGACCACCCGAACAATCTCAAAATGGCTCAATTTCTGGTAAAAATTCAAAAATTCACCAAAATTCACACGGACATCAAAAAATTACACTTTTTCTTTTAAAATTCATATTTTAATCCCTTCTACATGCTCATAAAATTTTGGAGCCAAGTTCCATCGATAGTGTAGTTTTCAAACTTCTTTGATTTGCATGCCAACCTTGAAAATTATGAGAATTCGCAAAAAATCTCGGAATTCAAAAATTATTTCATGAATGAACTTAGTGGAATTTTTGTGCTTCAAGGTCTGATATTTTTGGGTCTGTTCAGACATATCTCAAGTTATTCTTGATGGGACTAAATTTTATTACACAAATCAGTAGCTTACTGCCCGAATTGAATTATTAGTTTAGCTAAAATTTTAAAATTTGCCTTTTACATTAGTTTAAAGCCCCTTAAAGTTTCATGACTAGTGCCATTACCTCGATTCTCATGTAAGTGACTCGGTACCTTAGGCACACTTCTCAGACTTAGTGGCATAATTCACGGAGCTTCAAAACACGGACGTTACAGTTCTTCCCCACTTAAGAAAATTTCATCCTCAAAATTACCTAAAGTAAATAAGTGTGGATATTGAGCTTTTATCTATTCTTCTGACTCTCAAGTAGCTTCTTCAGTATTGTAGTACCTCCATAGCACTTTAACTAGTGGTATGGATTTACTTCTCAACTGCCTCATTTCACAAGTCGAAATCTAGACCATCTCCTTCTTTATATACTTTAATAAGATTGCACTACAATAACTATCATCTAAGGCCTCATAAGGTGTCATTTCCAAACTAGGCTAATATCTATTATTATAGGCCAATTTTGCAAAAGATAGGTACTAATCCCAGCTACCTTTAAACTTAACAACACAAGCTCGTAATGTGTCCTCAGTATCTGTATCACCCTCTCTGACTGTCTGTCAATTTGAGGATGAAAAGTTATGCTATAAGCCAATCGAGTGCCTAATGCCTTCAACAACTTCTTCCATAATTTGGATGTGAAGTGAGGGTCTTCATAAAAAATAATAGTTACTGATCAGGATAAAGTGAGCATTCTTTGTCAATCTGCCAATAATCATCCACACAACATCACATTTACCACTGGTTATAGGTAAACCCATTATAAAATCCATGGTCACCTTTTCCCATTTCCATTTTGGTATTGTTGTAGGATGCATCAATCTAGAAGGAACTTGATGTTTAGCTTCTACCTGTTGACATGATAAACACTTTGCAATATATTCTACCACATCTCTTTCCATACTAGGCCACCAATAGTGAGACTTCAAATCTAAATACTTCTTTGTCCTTCCTGAATGCATAGAATAAGGGGCTTCACATGCCTCCTTTAATATTTGTAACCTTAGGTCAACTGTACTAGGTACACATAACCTATGATGATAATATATACCTCTATCTTTTATCAATTCAAACCCTATAGATTCCCCTCTAAAGCTTTACTTGCCATATGAACCATCTATTCATTTTTCATCAGAGTTTCCTTAATCTATTATCTAAAGTCTGGTTTCACCTATAACTTAGCCTATACATCATGTTTTAAAGTGTATTGCAACCTAGCATTCATAGCTTTCAAAGTCACCATGAACTTTCTACTCAAAGCATCTATCACCATATTTGCTTTCCCTAGGTGGTAATCAATCAAATAGTCATAATCCTTTATCAATTCTAAACACCTTCTCTATCTCAAGTTCAGTTTATTCTAAGTAAGGAGGTATTTTTAACTTTTATCATCTATATATATGTGGCATTTCTCTCCAAAAAGATATGGCCTCCATATTTTTAAAGCAAAAACAATAGCAGATAGCTTTAAGTTATGAGTAGGATAATTCCTCTCATGTGACTTTAAATATCTTAAAACATAAGCTATTACCTTTCCATCCTACATCCACGTACATCCCAAGCCATTCAGTGAAGCATCACTATACCCTATGAAATCCATACCTTGTTCATGCTAAATCAGGATAGGAGCTTCTATTAACATCTTCTTTAATTTCTCAAAACTAGATTGACGTTTATCATTCCACTCAAATCTCACATTCTTTCTAATCAATCTGGTCAAAGGAGTAGCAATGATAGATAATCTTTTCACAAATGTCCTCTAATACCTAACTAATCTTAGAAAATTTCTTATTTCTATTACATTCCTGGGTGGTTCCCATTCTAACACTACCTTTACTTTACTTGGGTCTACTCTGATCCCTTCTGCTGAAATTTTATGCCTCGAAAAGCAACTTCACTCAGCTAAAACTCATATTTACTGAGTATGGCATATAATTATTTCTCTCTCAGAGTCTATAACACAACCTTGAGATGCTACTCATGGTCTTCCTTATTTCTAGAATATATAAAATATCATGAACACCACCATAAACTAGTCTAGACAAGGTTGAAAAACCCTATTAAATGAGATCCATAAAAGCTACCAGCATATTAGTGAGCCTAAATGGCATCACTAAAAATTTATAGTGCTAGTACTGAGTTTTGAAAGTAGTTTTAGGAATGTCAGCCTCTTTAATTCTCAGCTGATGGTATTCAAATCTTAGATAAATCTTTGAAAACACACCTGCACCTCTTAATTAATCAAAAAGATCATCTATTCTAGGCAACGGATGCTTATTTTTCACAATCTTCCTATTTAGCTACCTATAATCAATACACAATCTGAGTGACCCATCTATCTTCTTTACAAATAGTACAGGTACTCCCTAAGAAGATAAACTAGGTTTGATAAAACTATTATACAATAGATCTAACATCTATACTTTTAGTTCTTTTAATTCAGTAGATACCATTCGATAAGGAGCAATAGATATTCGAGCTGTACTGGGATATACCTCAATTTCAAAATCAAGTTCATTTTAAGGTGGTAAGCCTAGCAACTCATCGAAAAATACATCAAAAAATTTAAAAACAATTGGGATATGTTCAAGATCCGAGTTGGAAACATTTATGTCAATAACATAGGCCAAATATGCCTCACACCCTTTCTAAATAAGTTTTTGTGCTTTAACATTAGAGATAATATTATTCAAAAGACTTCTCTCACCATCCACTGTCTCTATGTATCCCTCTATAGTCTAGAGGGTTAATTCCTTATGTCTATAGTCAATTATGGCTAAATGCTTAGTCAGCCAAACCATTCTTAGTATCACATTAAACTCATTGAAAGGCAGATTAATCAAATCATTAGAAAATCTAGATCTCTGAATCACTAGACGACATTACCTAAACACCCTATTCATAATCACACTCTGTCCTATAAGATTATTGACTCTAATATCAACATTAACATGTTTAGGCTCTAACCCCGTACTCTGAGGTGCAACATTAGATGCCTATATTTGAACACCCTTTTGTTGTCTCTAAGGACACACTCTTCTATGGTGGTATTTAGTACAATAGTGGAAGCACTCTCTTCTTTTGGCCAGTCTACATTGCCCTCAATATTTCTTTTAACAGGTATTATAAGTAGGAGGTCCATTTCTATTACCCCCTATACTAGGAGCACTATTAGCCCGTGGAGGCAACTGAGGCTCACCTATAGAATCTTATCCAAATCTTTGGGTTTATGCCTGTCTTTGCCCCTGATATCCTAATTGATACTAGGGCCTAGGCTAAGACTATGTTTGTGATTGACCCTCTCTTCTTTTCTTACCATTCTCTAACATTGCACTAGATTGTCCCACACTGAATTACCTCTTTCTCTAGAAGAAATCCCTCTTCTCTTGTATCATTTCTTCAATGTCATATGCAATAGACACCAACACTGTAAAATCTTTCTCCCTAGAGTTTGCTATCTATATTCTTAGATTTACATTCAGCCTTATTAAGAATCTCTTACATTTCTCTTCCTTATTAGGGATGAACTCTTTAACATACTTTAGTAATTTGGTAAAATCTTTTTAATACTCTGATACTATCCTCCTTTCATGCTTTAAGTCAAGGTAATTCCTATCTTTTCTTATCTTTGTTAGAGTCAGGTATGTTTTTCTTCCTAAACTAAGTAAGGAAAAACTCCCAAGTTAGGTATGCAGGTGCTTTTCTCCTTTGATAGCATTTTACCAATTGTAGGCTTCTTCTTTCACAAGTTGCACACTGAAAATTTTTTGCTTCTCTACAATTTAACTGCTCCAAAACTCTAAATGTCTAGTTTTACTAGTACTTAGCCTTGGTAGCATCATCCTCCTTCCACCCTAAGAAATCAATAGCTCCCATCTTTTTTAACCTTTCTAAAGGAGTTTTCTATGGGGAGAGCTAGTGGTGGAGAAGGTACTGGAGCTTGACGAGGTGGAGCAGCAGTAGTAGTATGTTTGAGCAAATTTACTATTTGTTGTAACAAAGTAAGAGATGCTTCTGCCTACTGTTAGCCAGGCACTTGCAGCTCTGGCTACTTTACAGCATCACTAGGTTCAAGTATAGAGGTATTACCTGCCCTCTGTATAGTTATAGGTGGCAACTTAGCTAATTCCTTAACCCCTCTTTTGGGTACCTAATCAACCATGTCTTTATAGTAAAAGTGTAATGCAAAAAAAATCATTATTTGGTGAATAGTAACCCTCGAGCACGATATAGTGCTATTTAGGGCACTGAAAGGTAGCTTAGTAGCTAAAAAGGGTTTTAGTCAATTCAACTTTGATCGACCCAAAATTGATTTAAATGAATGAACTAAAAATTTTAGCAAAACTAATAATTCATTCCGGGCTGAGAACCAATGAATAATTATCTTAGTTGCGGTTATGCTAGGATAGGTCTAGGAAGTGCCCGGACGAACCTGAAAATATCATACCTTGCAGCCTAAAAATTCCAATAAGTCCATTTGAAAAGGAATTTTATTATTCTAAGGTTAATTGATATTTTTTTAGAATTTTTGAATTTCATAGGTGAATAGTAACCTAAAATATCGGAGGAGTTTTCGACTGAAATTTTGGGGTTACCTTAATGAATTTAATCAAGGATTTTTGGGATTTGAATCATGATTTTTAGAGGTGTAGAGAAATTATTGTTAAATTTCAAATTTTAAAACTAAATAGAATTAAGGGTTGTTCGATCAACACATGGCGCGATCGTGGCTGTCCACTTTGCTTATAGACCTAAAAGGACATATGTGCATGGTGGATAGTATGAAAAGAAGTCATCTTCTCTCATTTTCAAGAAGAAACCAATGCTATCATAGCCATAGGAGTTCCACCATTTTTAAATTCTTTCTCTCTCCTCCTATCTTAAAAACACCTAAATTTTTTATGGTTATAAACCTCCACGATGTCTTGAAGACATTCCAACTTATAAAAGTGGAAAAGGAAGTCCAAAAATTAAGTTATGAGCACTTGATAAATAGTGCCATTTTTTATTTGTAAGTGATTCTTTCTAAGGTTTCTTATTTTTCTTATGGAGTATTTAAGGTGTAGATGTTATTCCTAAAGCGAGATTTCAATTTGGGGTTGTGTATAATTTTGTAGGAATTTTCAAAGTTGGAACCCTAATATGGAAGTTTTGGAAATGGTGGATAAAGGTGGAGGAAGATGGATTTAATGGTTCTAGAGGAGTATTAACATGACTGGGAGCCCACTGTAAGTGAATTTAATCGAAACATACTTTGTATATTAGGAAAATCTTAGATTAAAGCTTTGGGTGTGTGTATGGAAGTCATGTTCACATGGGTGTTTATGCATGTATTTATGTGAAACGTATGCTAGGAGGTGTAAATTAAGGATATAGGATGATATGGATGTGATTTAGATGTGAAAAGGATGTGTAGGTATATGATGCATACATGACTAGGTGTATGTCATGTATGTCATGGTATGACTATGGATGTATGGCATGAATGTATGGGGGTATGGTGGCAATATGGTGTATGACATGTGAGTAACATGGAATGAATAAGAAATGGTATAATTATGTGACATGAAT
>CANXYI011712511.1:0-11097 GCA_948208565.1 Hura crepitans
TACCATTTGGCCTTTATACACATGTAATATGTTTCACTCTTTTATGTTACATATATTATAATGCTATATGAGTCACAATACATTATGCATCTTCATTTTTATATTTATTAGGTTATTAAGCCTCTAACTATCAAAGAAAATGTCATTTTCCTCTTATAGGCCATTCAGCCATCACACAAGTTATTACATTTACAAGGGTATCCCATGTCATATACAAATTCTACACCTAGAATTATATTTAGTCCCATTACCTACTCATCCCTTATTAATTTAAACATTCATTTTTTAACTTACCCAAGAGATATCACATAGCTTAAAATACTACTAATCACTTAACCACACACAATCTTAACCATTATTAACATTCCTATACTTTATATGTCACCTATTTAAATTTCATGATTTCTAATGTACAATTACACATCACCAATTCACACATATTACATAACCTTAATGAAATATATCATCCATGATTTGGCCCTTAACACCTGCCCTTACATATTAATTGACTTTGTTATGTTACATACACTAATTAACTTATATTTGCAATCATCCATACAACCAAACTTTCAGCTATGCACTTGACATATTGTAATGTCTAGAAATCCTGAGTTCATGAATAATGCTTATTGAGATGTGAATACTACCCTCAAGACCCAAGGTACACTAATTGGATAGAATGGAAAAGGTTTAATTATTGTAATATAATGGGTGAAATTTGAGTTGAAAATGAGATCATTAAATGGGTTAAAGATAATAAGGAATTTTTATGATAAACTAATATTATTTTAAACTTGAACCAAAATTTCTAACCTGAACTAAAATTTCTTTAATTTTGGTTTGATGGACCCAGGAATTCTATAACCTGATATCATAATATTTTAAAGGGAATTATAGAACAAGAATTTGAATTTTTAAAGGTCGTGATGATTTTATGAAAAGGTAAAAGAGGAATATGAACTACTTTTATAATGGGTTTTCATTATTTTGCATATAAATTTCTTAGGAATCACCTGAAATTGTTGTAAATATTTATCTTGGATTCTTAGAATCATAAATTGAGGAATAGAATTTGGGATGAATTATATAAGGATTTTTTTTAGATTTTATGGTTTTACATGCACACACGCACGAGTATGTATAAAACGGGAGAATAGTAGAGTGAACTCTAGAATTTACTAAAGTTGTTAGTGATCAAAGAAAGAAAAGAAGAAAAAGAAAGAGAGGACAGAAAGTAAAAACCTTATAGAAAAGAAGAAAAAAAAGAAAAAGAGAGAGAAAGGGAAGCCAACACAGTGAAAGGAATAGCAAAGGACCAAAAATTAAGAGTGAAACCATCGTAAGTGTAACGTTCAGAAACCTTTGCCATGTGAGCAGTGCTCTCGGTAGGTGAACAGTGCCCTTTAAAGCTTAGGGTGGAAACCTCTAAGGTATGATTTAGGTTTTCTTACTATTTAAAAGTACATATTAAGGATAGTATTCATGTAACAACTCAAAAATCTCATTTTTATGAATAGTATTTTCTCAAAATGAATAGTGCTCTCAAAATGCGAGATGCACTAAATGGCCTGAACGAAAGTAGTAGTCATAAAATAATTTTGGGCAAAGTTTGAAACCAATTAACACTCATTTGGTTGGTTAAAAATGCTAAGAAAGTTTTTACAGCAATGTCTTATGAATAGTGATTAAGGCAAAGCTTAACCGTAAAATATTTTAAAAGTTGCTTAGAAAATTTCAGGATTAATACAACCTGATACTCAAAAACTCTAATTAGCCTATTGGCACTAGAATTGGAATTTTTAGAGATCGAGAATTATTTTTACTAAAATTGAGTTATGTTAAATATTACCTTTTTAATCCTTTTTTTGTTATTTTTTAGCACAAATTCTTATGGGCTTTTAAAGGCTAATTGAGGAATATTTATGAGGTCTTAAAAGAATGAAATCAAGGCAAGAAAAAAATGAAGGGCTATATAAGGTCAAACTTGTGGTTAGAAGAGAGAAGATATCATCTTTTCCCTTGAGACCTCAAGCCGACGGCTTAGAAAAGGAAAAAAGGAGCCAGTTTTAGCTCACCCAACTTCAATTTTTCCCTAATTTCTTCTATTCAAGACCAAAGTTTGCACCTCTATGGTCTGATAAGTTCAATTCAACCTCGATTTACTTAAGAAAATAAAGGAAAAAAGTGATTTAAACCCGAAGTGAATAGTGACCAACTTTAGTTTAGGTAAATTTTTCTAAAATTTGACATTTTTCCATGTTCCTTAGGTGCCTAAGAGTGTGTCTATGCTTTCAGTTTCATGTTTTAAGCTTTTGCTAATTTCATACGAATTTTTGTTTATTAAGTCTTTTCTTAGCAATTATCGAAACGAAACGAGCTCATGATAAGGGGAAGGCAAAGGCCTGGACGAGCTCTATGGTGTATTTTAGACACAATAGGTATGTGTAATTGATCTATCTTATGCAATTCTTGTATGCCTTTGTTTATGCCTAATGTATGTATATGTATGCTTATGAAGGAATGGCTATGTATGTGATTAATTAACATGTAAATCATGATTTTTTGATGAGATGTAATATGTATGTTTATAAAATGATGAAAGAAAGTATGCATAAGTATCATATGGCATGATGGCCAACTGGCCATGAGGGTGTGTGCATGTGTTTATGTTGTAAGATGTATGCAATGACCATATATTGAGATAGGTTAATGAATTTTGGTTTGTGAGCATGTGACATAGTAGTTTAGGATAGATTTACATCATGAATTATGTATGTGGCTTGATGGTTGAATGGCCATTAGAATATGTTTATAGGTATTTGTCAAGTAATGCATGTGAATAAGCATAATTGATGGCTTATGAATTTTTTTATACCATATAATACATGAGATGAGATATAAAGAATGATGTATATACGTATGTATTAATAGAGGTGTGAATGTATCATAAGTGTATGTTTACATGTAAGCATGCATCATGTTAGTTAAATGTTAGACTTTGTGCATCTGTAATTTAATGAGATGACATACATGTGAAATTAGGTACGGTATGAGACAAAAGCATATATTGAAGCTTGGTATGCCTTAGCCAAATGAGATATACAATTATGAGCATGAATGGTTGTAGATAAAAGTGATTAAGGCATGACATGAGAGTATAGCACATGTGTGTGTGTGCAAGTGTAGTGGTTGAATGGCTTTATTAGCTCTAATGCATGTATATGGTTTAAAATGAGCATGTAATGAAAGATACATGATCATATGTTAGAAATGGGTCATGAGATGTTGATTATGTGTATATAAGCATATAATGATTATGCATGACATGAGTGAGTGATTAATACATGTGACCTTATGCTTAATCACCAAAATATAGAATATAACATAATATTTCCAATTTAATCAATTTTTTATGATGCCAAAATCAGAATAAGTTACCTTAATCTTTAATATAATAGTGTAATTAATAACACATGAGGATAGTCCATATGAGTAAGAACCTAGATATGGATACATTGACTGGTCAACTAGGGAGAGATTGCAGCTACTAGGGCATTTTAGTGCTTTAATATTGGTTTACAAGTCCACTTTTAGTCCTACCCAAAGACCTATGTTCTTTTAACTTTTGGATCCATATAGGTGCAACAGTTGTTTAGGTCCCATAAGGCCACTGCACACTTTTATATAGGTATAGCCATCATTCAAGTCCATTAAGATCATTGTACATCTATGCTAGTGTAGTAGCCATTTAGGTCCAAAATGTGGGCTATTGCAGATGATGATCTTAATGTCCATAGGGTTTGTGTTGTAACACTCATGAAACTTAGTTTCATAAACAGTACTTTCGAGCCATGAATAGTATTTTTGGGATGTTGGGACACTGTGTAATGGTCAAAAAGGGCAAATACTGCTCGTAAAACTTTGACAGGCCATAAAATAATGAAAATGAAATAATTGAAAGATTTATCAAAACTAATAAATCATAATAGGCTATAAACTAGTGAATAGTGACATTAGTTGGATTGGTGCCAAGAATGCTTCGGATGTGTTTGGATGGACCTAAAAATGGCATACCCTAAAGGTTAAAAATTACAATGAGTCTATGGGAGAAATAATTTTAATTTTCTGAGATCATCTGATATTTATTCGAAATTTTTAGATTATGTGAGTGAATAGTAACTCGGGTTACCTATGGAATTTTGATTGAAATTTTATAGGACCCTTATCAGGCTTAATCGAGAATTTTTGACACTAAAATCAATATTTTAAAGATGTTGAAAAATTAAAATGAATTTTCAAAGTTAAAATGAAAATCGAGCTAAAACGGGTCATAAAATCGATACGTTAAGTGAATGGGGCCCATGAGCCATCCATATATATAGGCTATCACATGTTGGTTAACCCATATGTACCAAATAAGCTATTTTCCCCCTTTTTTCCATCTATTGCTGACATCATTCTTTACTAAGCCTCCCTCTATTTCTTCTTCTTTAACACCTCCATTTCTCCACCAAATACCACAATTGACCTATGAAAATTTACCCCCACCACCTAATTAAGTCTTTCCAAGTGGAAAAACATACAAAAGAAGCTTGTGGAGAGACAAATTACACCTTGGTAAATAGTGTCACCAAGACTTGTAAGTGTAGAAATTCAATTTTTTTTATTTTCGTTATGAGGACTAAGAGTTATTTTAAGACTATTTATGTAATTAGAATTGAATTTAGAGCATTGTAGAATTTTTCAGAATTTTTCTAGGAAAAAAAGTGATTCAAGGGAAATAAGTCATTTATAAGCCTTGAAGTGAGGAGTAGAGTGTCCAAGGTATGTGAATTTGAGCTTAAAATATATACATGTGCAGTTTGTGTATAAAAAAGTGAGATTTCCTTATATGGAATTGTTATATATATATGTAAATGTATGCAAATTAGGGAAATGGTTATGGTGAATTAATGATATGTATATGTGTAGCATGAAGATGTGATAAAATGAATGAAATTGAATATGTAAGGTAATGAACCATAAATGGCTGAATGGTCGAATGTGCATATGTGTATGTGTATCACGTTATTGAGTTTGTTAATGGCTTGATTTGCAGTTAAAAATAAAGTTAAAGATGTGTATTTGGTAAAATGCAATGTTATATGTAATGAAGTGAGATGAATTAATGGTATCATTGGTGAATCATGAATGGAAATGAAAGTAACAAGTGATAATAAAGATCACCTAAAAATGCTATTATGATAAGTGGTAAAAAATGGACCAAATGAATAATGAGATATGACATTAAATGTTGTTGAATAGCCATTATCTGAATGAATAATTTAAAATGGGAATTTAAGGCCTGCATAGTTAGACACATATTAGATGGGTTGACTGGTCAACTAGGAAATAAAATAGTTGCTAGGTTTGATCGATTTCGATCATTACCATTCTTATTATTATTATGGATGGGTGCAGCTGTCGAGGTTTTATTAGAGCCATTGCACGGTAGTGTGGGTACAATCATCGAGGTTCAATGGGAGCCACTGTACTATATACCATAGTGTGGGTACAGCTGCTAAGGTTCAATATGAGCCACTGTATGATAGTAAAGGTACAGCCACTGAGGTTCAATAGGAGCCACTGCATGATGGGTAGGTACAGCTACTGAGGTCTAAAATATAGACCATTGCACAATTTTCATTCTGCTGTCCAATGTCCTTAGGTGTAGTCTATCAATATGGGCTATATTAAATTTAAGTCATATTATGAAAAATTAAGGCATGTGATAAAATGAACTGTAATTTGACTATGAGAATGACAAATATATCTGTTGGTCATTTGTATTATTGAATGTATGTTGTAATTGCATGATTGCATTTGTTTGAATGTTTACATGCATATATTTTTCTCAAATTCACCATTGAGTTATACTCAACGTATTGGTGTTTCGATGCACATGTAGGAGATAGGGAAAGCGCAAGAAGAGTAAAGCCTCTATAGCTAAAGTGTGTCTAAAGTATACATTTCTTTATCTATATTTTGTTTGTAAATATAGGTTTGTACTTATTTATAACTTAAAAATGGGTAGGGGAAATAGAGTGTTACCAAAAAGATGTTGTAATAAGCTATGTGATGTAAATGATAATAAAGAAATGGAACTGAATGTTTTATCTATATATTTTTGATGATGATGGGTCTGAGACACTGTGACTGCAAAGATATATATATATTGTGATGTTATTATTGTGTCTGATTAGTTAAGGGGACCTGATGGGTCCATATGGTTGAGATGTTGATGACTGATATATAGAAGTGTGATTTTCTTTGCAGAAAAATTTTGGTTTTTGACCTAGGTAGCCATTATATTGCCTGATTTCTATAAAATGCTTTTCAAATGAAAAGAAAGTTTTTAACTCTGTAGTATGAATAATATAATGACAATATAATGAAATGTTTGAAAAATAATAGACATATATGTTAATTATAAGAAAATCATGAAGTGTTAAAGGAATGAAAGTTAAGGGTAATCTAAGGATTAGTGACCTTAGGGGAAGTTAGCATCTTTATCAGGTTTTTTAGAAATCAAGTAAGGGTGTTACAATAAAAATAATGAAATGAATTAGTTTTTCCACATTTTTTAGCACCAATTTTTGGAAGCATCTAAAGGATAATTAAAGTGATTTATTGCTATAAATATGGCAATTTAATTGGCTTAGGAAGAGAAAAAAATTTAGGGAAAAATGTTGAAAGGTGTATTTTTGAGAGAGAGTACAAATAGTCAAATTTGACTCAAGAAAGTCAAATTTACTATTCTCCTTCTCTCTTAATTCTAGCCGACACTCCTCTCTCTCTCTCTCTATTTTTCTTCCTTCATTTCTATCTTTTTAGCCAAAATCATCATACAAAAATTGAATCATATAGCCTCCACATGATTTCGAGCCTCTAGGAAGTGAAAATTTCAAAAATTGGTGCACGAAATTGTTGATTTTTCAACCTCATGAATAGTAATCATGAATTTTTAGGGTAAGATTTTCCAACTTACATTATTTTTCCTAGATACTAGAGGTACCTAATAGTCAGTATATGGCTTTAAATTGATTTTTAGAGCTTTGATTGATTTATTGCAAACTTTTTAAGTTTTGTTCGGTTTATGTTAGGCTCTTTTGAACTGAACTAAACTATGACAAGGGAAAAATGAAGGCATAGATAGGTCCCTAGGAACCTCTTCAGTTGTCTCGATATTTACAATTGAAATAAGATGAGCAATTTTACTTAAAATCATTAAATGCACATAATAGGGCAATTATGTATTAAATGCTTAATTGTGTGTGTGGACATAAATAACAAGTTGTAATTGTGTGTTATGGCATATAATAATTTTATCACAATTTTTTCAATGCTTTAAGTGCATTGAAATTAAAGGGAAGTGAGAATTTTAACATTATACCATAAAAACCCCATTATATAACATAATAGGATGTAAATTGCTAAATTGAGTATTTTTAACTATATATATGTAAAATATGGTTAAATTGCTTAATTGGTATATTGATGTATGTATGGATATAAAAAAAATAAGCTTTAAGAATGTTTTATGTTCATTTCATGACG
Source organism: Hura crepitans (assembly GCA_948208565.1). Classification (NCBI taxonomy): domain Eukaryota; kingdom Viridiplantae; phylum Streptophyta; class Magnoliopsida; order Malpighiales; family Euphorbiaceae; genus Hura; species Hura crepitans. The sequence continues at coordinate 7,597 of CANXYI011712511.1, forward strand.
TATGATGAATATGAATATATATCATGTGAAAAATCCTTATTGTGCTATTGTGAGCATGGCATGTGTGAAATAATGTGTGAAGTTATTATGTATGTTCCAAAGTATTAATAGATGGTCATTTATATGAGGTGGCCAAAAGTCAAGTGTGTGATAGTATGAATGGAAGTTCCAAATTTTTGTTTCTTTGCCTTAAAGTGAGTATGATTAGTTTATGTGTGGGTGTATATGGCACGACGTAAATAGGAGTAGTAATTGTCCTATTAATTCAAGTAGAGTTTCATAATAGAATGAATGCCTCTAGATGCTAAAAATATGATGAAGTGATAATTAAGGCACTTCTAGGAGCATGACCAAATGGTGTGACATCTAAGATTAGTTTTTATTGCTTGAATGCCAAAGTAAGGCTAAATGTGGTTTTATGATCATAATTAAAAATGCTAATGTAATGGATAAATAAGATGATTGAAAATGACACATCATGCTCATGTTAATGTGTATATGAATGTGAAATGGATAATGAACTAATTAAACTCCAAATGAGTTGATATAAAGAAAAGTTCTATAATAGAAGTTAAAAAGGCCTTAATGGTTGAAATCTTCAACGAGAGCATTAGGACCCATAATCTTTGATTCCATAAGGTTAATATGCTTGAATATGACTTTGATTTGTAATTACATGGTATGTCAGTAAAACACTTTTGTTTGGCTTAATTTACCATGGGTGGCTAAATGGCTTAAAATGGACAACATGAGTGATATGTCATAAATTGTGAAAGTTTTGATGCATGCATGTTTTAGTTGATATTTTGAACATGCAAATGAAGTAATTCATGATAGAATAAGGTTTAAAAACTAAATGTGTCTTAAAACCCGAAATAGACCTAAAAGGGTACTAATAGCCTATTATGCCAAAATTTTAAGCTTAAAGTATAAAAAGGCATAATTGAACTTAAATGTCATTATGACCATAAAGTAGTATGGATTCATTGAATGCATATTGAGAATCCATAAATGAGATGGATAATGCTTTTGATTTCTGAATATGGCATAATGTGAGCTAAAATATGTAGTTTTTATAAGTAGTTTTAGTCAATTAATGGCTAAAATATGCATGTTAAAAGTTATGCAAGTTTATTTAATGAGGTGAAACAAAATAAAATAGTTTTTAGCCTATGAGATGCAACAACCTAGGAAATAGATAGGTTGATCGATTAGCTAGGGGATATAGTAGTTGCTAGGGCACTTTGGTGCTTAAATAAATATCCAAAGGTTCACTTTCAGTCTTACCTATAGATATGTGTGTCAAGATCGTAAGAACATGAGGGTGCAGTTGTAAGGTTTCATGGGGGAAACCACTGCACAAACACACATGAGTGCAGCCGTAAGGTCCTATGGGGGAATCCATTGCATAATTTTATACTAGTGTACTAGTCGTAAAGTCCAAAATATAAGTCACTGTATAATTTTATGATTTCATTATCCATAAGATTGTGATAATTTCCATGGGCTTATGTTAAAAGAATGAAAGTAAATAAATAAAAAATATTATGCATATGTTACCTATAAAATAATTAGTAAGCCGAATATGATGATATTTTGGTTTAATTAGATGTAATGAGATCATTACATATAGCTTGCTATTTATGCATGTCTGACATTATTGGTGCATAATATATACAACAGTTATGTTCATCACAATATATCATTCTACAAATGTGTGTTATGCAAGTATTATATGATATTACATGTGAATGAATGGCATGAGCTTATGAAATGTATAATTGCAATGTAGCACATATTATTTTGATTTCACCACTAAGCAATATACTTAGCATGTCATTTGTTTTAAGGCATATAGCTACAAGAACGTTTTGATACCAGAAGCCTTGGGACATTAAGAAAGTTAAAGAGAAGGCTTTATTTTTGGTAAAGCTCTTTTTGTTATAAAAGTGATGTATAGGATGCACTCAAGTTGTCACACACTTACTCAATTTCATGAGAAACTAGATAAGCACGTGAACCTCTCTCTAAGGTCACCCATCCCCAAATTACCATAAGGATCTATTTGTTTAACTTTATTTACATGTCAAACCAATCAAAATGCATTTGAAAAAAAATCCATTTTCTTTGATCGAAAAGATTTTACAAAAAATTGGATAGCATAAAGGTTGTCTAGGTAAAAATCCAAAAAATTTTCCTGCACAAATAAACACTTCTAAGCAATCATACATACATTCTCCAACTCCGGACCCTTTGGTCCTCCAAATCTCATCACAAATAGCACAACACATGGAAAAATTGTACAATTATATAGTAGCACTCAAGCTTAAGGTCTCAAACCCATTTTCATCAACATTCATTCATACACTTTTTTTCATCAATTTACCTTTATCATTTATAACTTTATATTCACTACTTTACAGTAAAACTATAAACAAACCCATACCCTATTTTATACACACGAATACAATTCCTATACAATAGAAAGGCTAAAACAAAATTAAAATACCTAATAACTTGAACACTTTAGCTACCAAGGCTCGACTTCTTGTACAGTCCTAACTTCAACCTGCACATTGGAAAAGCCAACATGCTGAGTAAAACTCAGTGGTGAATATGGGGTAAACATATGCATGCTTTCACATTCATTCATGCAATTATGATATTATAATAATTACAATAATACATAACAATTTATAATTTCATTTCAATATTTTAATTATTATATGCCAACAATTATTGCCATAATACAATAATATAGTAGTTTGCATTCATTTAATAGTATTATGATAATTAACTAATAATTAATTATCGATTTCTTTAATAGGCCCATACCGATATACTACACATAAATCACTGGATAACGGAATCCTAAGTGTGCAGTGGTCCATATTTTGAACCTTAACTGCAGCTACACCTATATAATTATTTTATTTTGTGCAATGGTTCTATGAACCTTAACTGCAGCTATAGTTGCATCTTATTTTATTCTATGCAGTAGACTAAAATGGACCTTAACTACAGTTGAACCTGCATTTTATAATCAAAAAATGGTATTAATCTATCTAATCAAATCTAGTAGCTGCTCTATTCCTAGTTAACTAGTCAACCCATCTAGTAGGTGTCTAACTATACGATCCATCAATCTATTTTTATTTATCATTCTGGTAGAGGTCATTTTGCATATTTCATTTTCACTTTGCATCAGTCTATTTATCTTTTCTTTTTCATTTCCCAATAATTTACTTAATCACCATTATTTTCATACCCTTAGCCTCCTGCCAAGTTTATAATCAGATTATACCTCTATCTATTATTTAATTTATTTTCATCATAAGATACATTTATGAATTTATTTTCACAATCCAAGTGCTTAAAATTCATAATACTCATTCATGTATTAAGGTCACATTTTATCCTCTTTTAAATTTTATTGTATTATACATCTTTCAAATGGCATATAAATCATCAAATTAAGGCAAATTGTGCACATTTATGTTC
>CANXYI011712568.1:0-13370 GCA_948208565.1 Hura crepitans
CTTGGGCACCTATTATAAAAGGGAAAAATATTGGTCTCTTAAAATTCTTACCTGATCAAAAAATGGACACTATTCACCTAACTCAAAAACTTGATTTTTTCTTCTAATTTCTTTGAAAAATCAATCAATTTATCACCTAGATGCCTTGGGAATTCATTTTTTATGGATAGATATGAGACTTCAACTTGAAAAAAGTTAGATTAAAGGAAGAAAAATGGAGAAATTATCTCCTTGGTGCTATCAAGTCTGAGAAGAGAGGGAGTTATTTACTAGTTTGACCAAAAGTTAAAATTTTTAATCTTATTTATAATGTTAAAAATTATTTATAGTTCAGCTTTGCATTAATCATTATTCATAAGACACCGCCATAAAAAATTTCACAGCATTTTTAACCAATCAAATGAACTCTTATTGATTTCAAACTTTGCCAAAAATTATTTTATCAGTAATACTTTTATCCAATAACTTTAGTCACCTGAAGTCTTAAAAGCACTATTCATCCCTGAGAATGTACTATTCATAAAAATTGAGATTTTTGAGTCGTTACATTACTTCCCCTCTTAAAATAAAATTTGTCCTTAACATTACCTGATTTAAACAAATATGGATATTGCTCTTGCATTTGAGTTTTTGACTCATACTTCCAAGCAACCTTCACCAATGGGATTGTTTTATTCCTCAACTCCTTGACTTCTTTAGCCAGGATTCTAATAGGTTCTTCTTCTTAAGACAAATCTAGTCTAACATCAATTTCTTCCATTGATAAGATATGAGTCAGATCATATCTATATCTTCTAACCATGAAAACATGGAATACATCGTGAATCTATTGAAGTTCTAATGGTAAAGCTAGTCTATAGGTTATTGGTCCCACACGTTCAATCTCTTTGTCTGGGCCAATAAATCTCGGACTTAGCTTTCCTTTCTTGTCAAAATGTCACACCTTCTTCTAAGGTGAAACGTTAAGAAATAATTTATCTCCTGCTTCAAATTCAACATATTTCCTTTTAAGATTAGCATAAGACTTCGGTCTGTCAAAAGCTACTTTCAGTCTACCCTGATGATCTTTACTTTTTCTTCAACATCCTTAATCAAATCTGAGCCCATAAGCTTGGTTTCACTAAGCTTACTCTAACATAAGGAGCTATTTTAAGACTTGCTTGATGACTATTATTGTAAGTGAATTCTGCTAATGATAGATAGCAACCCTAGCTACCTTTGAACTCAATAGTGTAACTTCTTAACATATTTTCAAGCACCTATTAAAGATGTTTCATCAGAAGAATATCATACGATATAAATCCTAACATCAAATCACTCAACTATCACAATAAATGACTTTTTCAAACTGTTCATCAGTCTATGGATAGAATGTCATACTAAAACTCAATCGAGTACCCAAGGCATTGTGAAGTTTCTTCCAAAACCTAGAAGTAAACTATGGGTCCTGATCTGATATGAATGAAGATGGCACTCTATACAATTTGACTATTTCACTTATATACAACTCAGTAAACTTTTATATTGAATAGTTCATCCTTGCAAGTATAAAATGAGCTATCATAGTAAGGTAATCTACCACAACCTATACTAAATCATGTTTATTTCTTATTATAACCAAACCAATTATAAAGCCCATATTGGCTCTATCCCATTTCCATTCTAGAATTGCTATAGGATGTAGCAAACCAAATGGAACTTGATATTCTACCGTCACCTATTGACAAGTGAGGCATCTAGTCACATATTCTGATACATCTCTCTTTACTCCAGGCTATTGATATAACATCTTCAAATCTTGATACATCTTCGTGCTACTAGGAAGCATAATGTAAGGAGCATTGTATGAATCATCTAGAATCTATTTCTTTAACTCTTTAGTGTTTGGAACATAGATTTTGTCATGATAATACAAACATCCATCACTCTTCATTTGATATTTAGTAGGCTTCCCCTCTTAGATGGCACATATCACACTCAATAACTAGTGATCCTCTTTCTGACCATCTCTAACTTGTTGTATCAAACTAGGCTTAACTTGCATCTTTGTTAACAAAGCACTATTAGACATAAATTGAAATTTGACATTCATGGCTTTCATAGTTGCCAAGAATTTTCTGCTCAAAGCATCAGTCACTATACTCTTATAATCTATGTATATATAACATTTCTCACCATAAAGATAATGTCTCTATATCTTCAGTGTAAGTACTATTGCTGCTAACTCCAAATCATGAGTAAGATAGTTATTCTCATATGGCTTTAACTATCTCAAAGCATAGGTAACTACCTTTCCTTTTTACATCAGAACACAACCTAACCCATTATGTGAAGCTTCATCATAAATGATAAAGTCATTCCCAGAAACTGGTTGTACTAAAATTAAAGCTTCTATCAATATTGCTTTAAGTTTATCAAAGCTCTCCTAACACTTGTCATCCTAAACATACTTGACATATTTTCTTAATAAATTAGTTATACATGTTGTTATCAAAGAAAATCCTTTGACAAATCATCTGTAATAACTAGCCAATCAAAGGAAACTCCTAACCTCTGTGGTGTTTCTTAGTGGCTTCCATCTTATAATAGCTTTTTTCTTACTAGGATTAACTCTAATCCCTTCTGTAGAAGTAATGTGTCCTAGAAAAGACACCTTACTAAGTCAAAACTCACACTTACTAAGTTTGGCATAAAGTTTCTCTTCCCTCAAAACTTGTAAAACTATTTTTAGACAATGTTCTTAGAATAAACCAAAATATTGTCAATAAAGATAAAAACAAACTTATCTAAGAATTGTCTGAAAATTCTATTCATCATATCCATAAAAGCTATTGGAGCATTGGTAAGTCCAAATGGCATTACCAAAAACTTATAGTGAGCATATCTCATTCTAAATGTTGTCTTCACTACATCAGACTCTTTTACTCTCAACTGATAATAATTAAATCACATATCAATCTTGAAAAACACTTCTACACCCTTAAACTGATCAAAAAGATGATCAATATGTGACAACAGATACTTGATAGTCACTTTATTCAACTAATGGTAATCTACACACAATCGAAGAGTACCATCTTTCTTCTTTATAAATTACATTGGTGCTCCCCAAGGTGAAACATTGGGTCTAATAAAAACCCTATCCAACAACTCTTAAAGCTAGATCTTTAACTCCTTCAACTTTATTAGAGCCATTCTATAAGGAGCTATAGATACTAGAGTAGTGCTAGGTAATACTTTAATACTGAACTCGAGTTCCCGTTCTGGAGGTAAATTGGGTAACTTTTTTGGAAAACATCCATGAATTTTGACACTACTAGTATACAACTCACATCTAGACTCTCCTTACTTATGTCATATACATGTGCAAGATAAGCCTAATAGCCCTTTCTCACTATTCGTCTAGCTATAACTGCCGAAATAACATTAGATAGAAGTGTCATCTCACCCACTACTGTAATCTCAGTCCTATTCTCATCCTTAATAATTAACTACTTCAATTTACAATCAACTATTGCCTAATACTTAGATAGCCAATCTATGCCCAATATTAGATCAAACTTATCGAATGGTAGTTCGATAAGATCAGCCATAAATTGGCGTCCTCGCACTATCAATGGACACTACTTGTAAACCTTATTTACTATGACATATTGACTTAAGGGATTACTAACCAAAATCTCTAGGCCTATAAGTTCTAATTTTAAACCCTAGTCTCATGCTTATGGTGTGCAAGCATATGAATTTGTAGACCCCTAATCAATTAAAGCTAATATAGGTGAGTTGAGAGATAAAATGTACCAGTTATGACATCTAGCTCATTGACCTCCTTCTGTTCCTTAATAATGTACTATCAGGCAAGAGCTTTATGCTTAGCTTTAGACTCTACTCTATCCCTCTAAACTTTCTTTGGCATATCTCTTCTATCTCCTCTCTGTCTTCTGATGGAAACTGGTATGGATCTATGTCTACCCTCAACTCTTTTAGGATAATCCTTGCGATAATGATTTGGTAAACCACACTCAAAACATGTCCCTACCTTTTTCCACTAACATTTCCCCTTATGTCTCTTGTGACATGTCGGACACTAAGGAATCTAGCTACCTCAAACTGTAGAACCAAGTGTACTAGCTACCTATAATTGTTGACTAGTCTTACCCTTGTTTTGACTTCCTTAGGTTATCTTCTGAGATTGACCCTATTTCAGTGATTGTTGTGGTGCTCTATACTAATTACCTTAAAATCTCTTGTATGTCTACTGAGCAAAGTTAGATACTTTAAGACTAGAAGATCTCTTCTTAAGATAGTATTCCCTCTGCTTTTTCTACATCTTTTTAGTAGATTGACAAACTGACACTAGTTGATTAAAATTTTTTATCTTTATAGGAACTAATTGTGACTTGATCTCTATATGTAACCCTTTCTTAAATTGCTTGCACTTATTAGCCTCTGTAAATAGTATCCTTAGCATAGCAGCTAAGCATGGAAAAATCTTTCTTATATTCCTTTACAGACCTCTACTCTTATCTAAAATCCATAAACTAGTGCCTGTGATCATCTAAGTAGTCTTCAAGTATGTACTTTTTATAAGACTCATCAAGGAAAAAGTCCTAAGTTAGCTCATCTTCTAACTTATATTCTATTAAATCATCCCACTATTTCGAAGCTTCTTCTTGAAGTAAAGAGGTGGCACAAATCACTTTCTCAACTATTGCACATCGCATCTACTTTATTATTTTCTCTATGTGATCTAGCGAATATTCAGCTATCTCAGGGTCCACTTCACCCTTTTCCTTAAAATCCTCTGCTCCCATTCTCTGGACTCTCCCAAGTAGTCTTTTGGAGAGCCAAGGGAATTTCCTATTACTGTGGTGCTGGCAATGGAGCAGCCAATGTAAACTATCTCAACAGCTACAGCATCTCTTGTATAAAGGTTAGTGGACCCTAGGCTATTGATGTTGCATGTTTAATAGCACTCCTAGACATGGATGCCACTCTATCACACTCCTGTCCCACAGACATAAAAGCTTATCCTTCATTGTCCGCTTGCGGAGCACTCATTCCAACTACAAGCATAAAACCAATTGATAAGCTTTAGCATAATTAAATTATGTTATGTAAAAACTTAACTCCTATAGAATTCTTATATTGCCTAGGAACACCTAAATCAGAGCTTTAATGCCATAAAATGTGACACCCCTTACCTAATCTAGTCACCAACTAGTCATTATACCTAACTAAGGTGTGCTACATAACATGTTATCCAACCTTATCTTATACTTTATTATAATTTATTTTATTTTAACATTCATAATTTGTGAACCATATTAACTTTGTTCTTTTTAGAAAATCATTTTTAAGCTAAGTTACATTTCCAAAAATTAGGAATCCTCATGCTGAAATTTTGGCAGTATAATAGCTATACTGGGCACTATCCAAAATTTTTGAACTGTAACCTATGGTAAGAAAAACACTTTTATAATTTTTCCTATACAATTTCACTACTCTGTGATCTTTCTAATCACTTCAATATCATACATACAACAACCCAGTCTCAACCTCAGGAAGAGACATCAGACATGCATAAACAACTTAAAAACATTTTAGGTTTGTAGTTACAAACCATTTACTAAATTACAAAATATTACATATTATGGCTTAGGCCCAAAGCTATGCATAACCAACATCAGAGTGTACCTTTCTATAGTTTATACATTACATAATTTATGTACATTATCAAAATATACCAAAAAGCAAAGTCTCATTTTGCTTGTCTGGATACCTCGAGGTATGGCTCAATTGTTTTTCTTACCTGCGCATCACAAACACAATAATGCACTAAGCTAATTACTTAGTGGTGTAATCGAAATAATTATCGCAAGTATTCATTTATACATGTATATTTCAAGAATACATATATTGATACCTTACCATATTATAACATATAATACATGATTCATGTCATATATGTATGCACCATTTATTAAGAGAGAGTTACCATATTTACAAATATTATAATATTCAGACACTTTACATTAAATATACAACCTATTTATTATTCACAAATAAGGTAAATAATATATACTTTTCATAAGCATTTTTATAACCATTTATAAGCATAAATAATATTAACGTTTTATTACATTAATAGTCATCATTCAAATTATTTAAAATTCAACAGTGTACATAACTCATTAAATATACACTAATTAAGTGTATATAAAATATTTATTTTTATATTGCTCATATCTATGAGAACACTAAAAACCTATGGATAATGAAATTCTCTCGTGCAGTGGTCCTGATAAACCTAAGTGACTACTGCACCAGTATAGACCTATGTAGTGGTCTTGATAGACCTAAACGGCTGTTGCACCAGCGTAGACCCACGCAGTGACCCTAATGGACCTAAGCGGTGGTTGCACCTATGTAGAAAATCAAAATCATTAATATAGGGTTTAGGTTAGACTATAAGTGGACCTGTAATCATCATCTAGCACCATAATGCCTAGCAGCTATTGTCTATCCCTAGTTGACCGATCAACCTATCCATTTCCAAGTTGTTACTCAAATGGACTATATTTATATTTCAAAAATTTTCACTTTATTATTTAATCCTAAAAAAATTATTTTGATACTAATATTGTATCAGTTTGACAAAAATCGAGAATATTATCTCTCATCCCTTATTTTGGCACTTAAGTAAAACGTCATATGCCTTAATCATGTACATATGCCTCGCATTTCCTTGTTATGTTTTCAAGCACTGTTTAGCATCAAAGTGTTCATTTTCTCACTTATAAAAACATACCATAAATTTCATGCTCATTTAAAGGCATTTATATCCATTTAAAATAATTAGGCTATTTCAGCCATAAATGCTACAAGCATTATATTAAGTCTTTCATTTAATATTACTTCAACCTTGCATTTTCTATATCTCTTCATACCAATAATTGCACAAGTTTAACCTAACTCACATGGTGCATATTTTGTACATTCCAACACAAATTATAAATTCATAATTTAATTATCTCTTATTTGACTATTTTAGGCTTTATATATTACCAAATTACTTATATCTACTAAAACATTTAGAAATCACTAAATCATGCCTAATTTTATACATTACATGACTTATAACCATACATATCACCAAATGGCCATTCGGCCATAGGCTATCCTCACACACACATATGTGCATTTGATGCAACTTCATGCTACTCCATCTTATCACATAATTCAAAATTTATAATTCATTATCATATGACATTATATAATGAATGACATATATACTTTACTATACACACATTTACACGTACATGGCCATTTGGCCATTCATACACATAAACACAAACCACTAATTCATTCCTTATTCATTATGTATTCATAACATATTTTATCCTATAGTCATTAATTCCATACTAATTATCAATACATTTAATAAATTCTCACTTATACTTAAATATACATATTTACATACAATATGCCCAAGTTAGAGAAATTAATAAATGCATTAATTAGATCAATTACACATACCTAGTGTGCTCAAAACACCCTACAAGGACCATCTAAACCTTCGCCTTGCCCTTATCACGTCCTCGGTCTGTTTCGATAATTGCCCATTACATATTTATTTTTAGAAAAATCACATAAAATCATACGATATTCAAAAATTCAAAATATCACATCTTTTAACTCTTAGGCACCTAGTAAATAAGGGAAAATATTTGTTTCTCAAAATTCTTACCTGATAAAAAATGGGCACTATTCACCCAATACATAAACTTGAGTTTTTCTTCCAATTTCTTCAAAAAAAATCAATCAATTTATCACCTAGATGCCTTGGGAATTCATTATTTATGGATGGATGTGAGACTTTGGCTTGAAAAAGGAAGATCAAAGGAAGAAAAATGGAGAAATTGTCTTCTTGGGCCTCTCAGCTTTGAGAGGTTTGAGAGGAAAGGGAGTTGTTTGTTAGCTTAACCAAAAGTCAGAATTTTTCATCTTATTTATAGTGTTCAAAAATATTTTTTAATACATTCAAAAATTCTTTTCTCTCCTATTTTAAATCCTTTTTCTCTCATTCCATTTCTCAAATTTAGTTTAATTATGCCTTTACATTCTTTAAAAATTAGGGCTCAAAAATTTGAAAAAAAAAATCGAATTAAATGCCAATTTTATGTGTCATGAAATTTAGTTAAAATACTTCCCGTCCTCCAAAATTTTGATTCCAGCTTTATTAGCCTCATTGGGATTTTTGAGTATTAAGTTGTATAAATATCAAGCATGCCATACATTTCTATTATGCCATAAAGACCCATATTTTCTAAAACATATAAAACCCATATTTTCTAAAACATATAAACTTTTAATGTGGTATCACATGTTTACAAACTTTTAATGACTATAAGTCATCTTGCTTACTATTTGGCACTTTATAGCATTTCACATATCTAGAAAACTTGCTAACATTCAATATTTCACATAGAATTTTACTAATAATTATACACACACATACCAATTTACTTATTATTCAATCATTATCAATGTTTTTAAAATCAATAAGACACTTAATGCAATTTATTAAACCACAAAGAAGGGGTTAAGGTTGTGTGACCCAAATTGGCATGCAAGTTCTATTTCACGAAATTTAACATATACTTTATCTTTATATATAACTAAATATTGTCCCTAGTAGCTATATGCATTAGCATACCTTCCTATTTCACTTAAAGTTATCATCTCATTGTATATATAAACTAATTCATAATTAGAGCATAATCTTTAAAATGCATAATAGAACTTTAACTGGTGTAATAGTTCTCTTAACATTTCCCAAATTCCCTTTTCAAGGATATTTACATTCTCAATACATGATCATTATGATTTTTAATAAATTCTTTATAAAAATGTTTGCACACAAAATTTATGATCATCTTATGCTCTTTATATCTCATATAACCTTGATAATTACTAGAGTGTAACTATAAGTTTCAAAATCATATTATTTTTATCATGTTCTCATTAATTCTAAACATAACTAAAATATGACATAATAAAATAAAAGACTTTTATTAGCTAAAGTGCATTCTTAAAAGTGTATGTTATACGTAACCTTGTATTTTGTTTTAAAGCACTTTCTTGTAAAGAAATCGAGTCTCAAAAATATTATTACTAAAAAAAACACGATTGACTCAAAAATCATTAAAACATAGAAAAGTTTTAGGGTACTTACTTTGAATTGCTTTGTCTCACCAAATGAAGTCCTTATTCACAAAATCCTCTATCAATTACATATAGCCTACTTTGCATAAAGCTTTATCACTTTCCTCCTCTACTAAACCAAATGTGAAACATATGCAAAGTATTCATAAAAAATTATATAATTCCTATTATACTATATCGACAATAATAATCCATACCTACCTACACTATTGTACCTATATCTTTTATCTTTTTATCAGTCATAACTCATGAAGAGCTCATTTACAACTTAACAACTCATTTAAATAGAAAAAGTTTAACTTGGAAAATGCAAATAGATAATTATTTTTAAAATTTAAAATAAATCAGTGAACAACTTAAACCTTTTAACCTATAAAACTCATAAGTTTTATTTTATACTAATAAGAACCACTTAGACTCTTAATTTAGCATCAAAATCAACCTCACATCCTAAATTGCCAAATCTACAATTTCAACAAATTATGCAAATAATATTGTTGCTGCTATTTCATCTAACTCCATTTCCTTCTTTTTTCATGCTGAACTCACATCAAACCATTAAGTTTCGGCATTTACTCCTACTGTCAGTAACCAAACTCTATTTCCTAAATTCTTTTCTTATACTAGTCCCATATGTCATCACTTTATCAATACACAAACAAAAAACTAGAATTATACTCAATTAAACGAGGCTAAAGTGAATACTTACCTATTTGAACAACAAATAGATTTTTTGCTTTCTTTCAAAAAATCAATTATGTTGTCCCTTCTCCTTAGCTACGTAATTCACAAATAGCTTCCTTCTTTTTTTTATTTCTAAACCATGTCCTCTATTATGCCTTTAAGCTTTAATCACAATAATCCTTACCCTTCATTTATACTCTTCAATGTGACAATAGCCCTAGTCCTAAAAATCTATTTAAAATTCTTGAAAGAAGATTTGCTACTTTACCAAAACTAACACCTTTGGCTTTTCGATCCCCTCTTTTCATATCCACAGTGTACCCTTAATACATCTCACATTTTTTTAGTTCCATGTGCTAATTTTGATTTAGTCAATCTACTCCCATATCTGTCGTAGTAATCTATTTAAGATAGGGTTGATGGATTTATGGAAAATCCCTTTGATAGTCATTAATTTCCTTTTTCCTCTCCTTTCTATCAATTCCATCACTACTACCTTAATAAAGAGAAAAATTCTTTTTTTATACTCTCCAATCCCTTTTTAGGATATTATTCTTTCCCCTTCCTTATAGTGATACCCTTACCTAATATGTCTTACTCTTTTATCATTACCTAATATTTCTTACTCTTTTATCATTCTTATAATTATCTTTAAGTAACTCATATTCCATAAATAAATTCTCCCCTAACACTGCTTGATATAGAATTATATTAAATCTCACCTCAATTACATGGTTAAATAATAGTGGCTCATCATATAGTTTTGGATGTTACTATAGATGCCCTACTTTTGGGCCTATGATAATAACTAGAGATAGGCTCAAGCAACAAGGTAAGAAACCTAGAACCTTAGTCTGTACGGACCAACCTGGTGTAAGTCTACCCAAACTTGATGTGATAAGGTCCGCATCATTTAACCAAGATCTAGTATAAAATAATAGGCCCATAGCCTACAGTCTTCCTAGATAAACCAAAGCCCATGTTTGCACAAACTATAATAGGCTCAACCTAAAATCAGGCCCAAGGCTAATGAACCATCGAGGTAGACCCAAAGCCTAGGTTTGCACTGACTTAGCAACTAAAGTCTACATAGACTTACTTCCAAAAAGCTTGTAGAAGCATGAACATTATATTTGGACTCTAACTCCTAATCCCACTAAGACTCTGCCTCTTCTAAACTTGAAAGCTATCCATCAAGCTTATAAATACCCTCTCTTAGGTGAGATTTAGAGGAGGGAAATTGGAGAATCCAAACCCATTATTTCAAGAGTTTAGGCATTGACTCTAAAGCAAGAAGCGATCTATTAGCCCTTAGCCCACACTAAAAATCTTGCTTTCTAAAACTTAGCCTTCGCTTTATTACTTGAAGCTAATCACAAGGTAAAATCTGAGGCATCTATTTGTATTGTTCCTTCCATTTGTATTATTTCTATAAATCAATAATCTCCTAGAATTAATCGATACGTGAGATAATTCCATGTAATCCTTACATCGATTATAGGATTAGATTATTATTTTAAACTATTTTAATTGTATGTAATTGGCTATTAAAAGGATGTAATCATTCTAGAATTCACACTCTAAATGCAAGAACTTATCTTAATATATGATAAGGTTCGTACAAAGTTAATATTTAAATATATGCATAATATGATGACTGTGCAAAATATTATTTGATAACAGTCTTCTGTTCACTTTGTATACTATGTTTTAACATATTATGTTTACCATGTTAACATGCATACATATTGTTATCATATTTTATGTCTACTTTATTCCTTAATATGCATATTGTTAATATTTTTGAATTAATGTGTGGTCCACACGGACTCTCTTTCATAAAGAATATAGTCTATATGGATGTATGTGTTCTATGTATGTATATTTTATATTGTGGTCCATATAAACTCCCTTTCATAAGGATCATAGTCCATATGAATATGTGTTTTACTTGTGGTTTGCACGAACTCCCTTTCATGAGGAACGTAGTCCATATAGATATATGTTTTGTGCATATGTGTTCTGCCTTTTAATTCGTATTGACTCTCTTTCATAAGGAGTGTAGTCCACACAGACACATCTTTTGAATTCTAGTTCTCATGTATATTGTTATGATGAATTTATATTTTTCTTTACATGATTGTTTTGACTTCCTTTTACTTATAATCATTATTTGGGCATGTATCATGACTTTCATATTTGCATTACACATATTGTTATCATTCTATTTGATTTTGTTATTAGGTCCTCACGGACCTGTATTTGTGTTACTAATATCTTTCCCTTGAGTTGTATAAGAATGACCTTTCTTACTGGATGTGAGGTCCGAATGAATATATTAGCCGTGACATGTTGTAGTCCATATGGATATTAATCGAGAGCCATAATGAATCTGCATGAACTTGACAACATAGAGACATGACTAAATAGCTTGCTTATTATTTGTTTATTTAATTTTGTACCTTGTATTTCTCTTAATTATTTTATATTGTAATAAGTAGCTTAATAAGTTGTCTTACATGCCAAATGCCTAACCTCACTTCAATGGTTTTCTACATAATTATTTGGTGTTTTTATAACAAAATGGTTTTGAGTTTTCTTTAATAAAAGTCACATAAAAATGTATTTTAACAAAGGCCAATCTCTAAGAGATGAGAGTTGGGCAATTACTGCCAATTCATATGGAATTATGAGTAGTTATTAGGTCAAACCTCAACTAATAAATAACCCAATTTTTGGATGATTAATATACACTAATGCTTGTTGTATATTCTAAATATTGTAATTAATTTTCTCTATATAAAAAGATGACATAAATGCTTTAATTAAAATGCTTACTTACATGATATAGGATTGATAAATGTTAGAATAATAAAGGAAGGTATATTATTAGGGCATAAATAAGATATGATTTTGAACCCTTTCTAGGCAAAAGATCAATGGTCCTGGTGTAGAGCCAGGTTGTGACTCTAAATACTAACTGCCTCATCCCTGGTACATAAAAAATCTATAGTTACAAAAAATCACAAATCATTTACATCAAAACATATTAATTTAACATAAGTTTCACTTAATTCAATATCAGTTTTAGTCAAAATAACCAATTTTCACTGTAAAACCCTGGAACCACAATTTTCTCATAAATTTAAATAGAAGTTATAAGATAAAGTTTATGTACATACTCATTAAGAAGCTTAAATCAATAGGAATTCGATTTATACTTCAATGATCGAATTTCTCTTCGATTTTGATTTAATCCCTTTCCCTTATTCTTTTTGATTATCAATAGCAGCTTAAAACATAATAATTAACTAGCATAAACACACGATTCATCATATAAAATCATTTAAAAGAGGTTCTAGATGAGAAGGAATGGATTACTTATGTGATTGATGAAGGAAAAGTGTAAAAGAAAGCCACTGTTGGTTGAAAAGATGAGCAGATAAAGAGAATATTGC
>CANXYI011712670.1:0-10174 GCA_948208565.1 Hura crepitans
CAATACATATTAGATAGGTTAACCAATCAACTAAGGATAGATAGCTACTATTAAGGTATGATGGTGCCACTAGGCTAGTGTTATAGCCTTATCGATTAAGTGGGGCCATTACAAACTAATGTAGCCTAGGCTATGTAGCAATCACATAGTTTCATAGAGCCACTACACACATACAAACTAGGTTAGTACAGTAGCTACACAAGTTCATAGAGCCGCTGTACATCACTAGGTTGGTACAATAGCCGTATAAGTTTATAGAGCCACTGTTTATCATTAGGCTAGTGCATCAACCATATAGGTCCTACATGGGCTACTATACATATACTGAGCTAACAAGGTGAAGTAATCTTGATATCCAATTTTAAATTGGTATCTTTTAACTATGGCCAAAGAAAAATATCAAGACTTATAAATATATAAATAAATAAACTAACATAATGTGTATGTATGTTGACATTATCATAATTTGCTATGCATGTTGCTTAATATGATACATATATACAAACTTATAATTGATTGTGCAATAGAACTTAAGTAAATGAGATTGCTTACATGGTAACATGAATAAAGTTTATGAATGAAGAAATAATGGAATTATAAAAGTTAAAGATGCCATGAGACTTGTAATATTGAGCATGATTTATGGTTGTAATTTACTTGTTGTGGTTGCATGATTAACTATGAACAAACATATTATATTGATCACACCACTAACCATTCACTTAATGCATCATTTTATTTTATGATGCATAAGTTAAAGACTAGATTAGAGTTAAAGCCTTAATAGATATAAGTGGTCAAGAGACAATTCTTTTGGTACTTTGATTTTTTTTTTGTATAATCAGTGTTGTACTATTTAAATGGCACTCTTGTGTAATTTGAGGGATTAAGCCTAATCTAACATGTAAATAATTTTATGACTTACTAATAGTACATATTAACTTATTTATTTAAGTATGGTTGGAAATGTATGATTTGTATGATAACTCCTTCTAATGAATGCTTGTTGAATGTTTAGTTTGAGGAACTAAGTTATATTAAAGGGTCAAATGGACCTCAATGGTGTTGTACTATATTGGAAAGTTTTTAGAAGTGCTATTTTTATATAGGTTACTATTTGGGATAATGCCAGGCATGAGGACCTCAATTGTATACCTTGGTAATCAAGTTTTAAAAATATGCATTTTCATAATTCGAGTATTCAAAGTATGTTTTTAAATCAAGTAATAAGGTTTTAATTTGTAATGATTTTTCATATATCAATTTTTGTGCTGCTCCTTATTCGAGTTCAGGGATTGGATTGGGTAAAAGGTGTCACACTATGATTAGAGATTGTTTTAGTATTTCACATTTGCATGTAATAGGAATGTGACATCATGTAGTCTTCATGATTTCTTTTACATTGTGAAATAATACCAAAGACTTCATTATAAAGTTGAAGATCTATATAAAATAAATGAATTAATCATAAGCACTTATGTAATAAAGAATGCCTTTCATTATAAATGAATATACACAAAATATCCCTATTACACGTATAATCTAGGGCATACAACTCATAAATGTGACACCCTTTACTCAGTTTGATCATAGAAATTGAATAAGAAGTGACACATAAACTGATATCCAAACTTATTGAAAACTATTATGATTTAAAACCTTATTTTGAAACTTAATTTAGAACTTTATGAAACTCTTAAAAATGAGAGAATTAATAAAAACCATTTTAATGGTTCTACTATTAGGGTCCTCATGTTGAAAATTTGACAATGTAACAGCTCTTCGAGGACACTATCCCAAATCGTAACCTATAATAAAACACACTTCTATATCATTTAATATCTCAACTCATCTTTGTGATCCATCTAATCACTCTAATCTCATTAACATCACACATCAACTGAAACTCAAGGAAAAGATATCATACAATAATAAACATGCTTAAATTATATTTGTAAACTTAAAAAGAGTTTATATAACTATATTCAAAAACATGTTTAGGCCTAGTCCCTTAATACATATATATATATGTCCTTTAATATGTCTATCACATAATAATTTAAAGAATAACAAAATACCAAAAAGACTTTCTTTACTGGATCTACTCTTCCAGTATTAAGGCTATAGCTTTAATCAATTCTTTTACTTATGAACAACAAAGAACTATGCACTAGGGATATGCTTAGTGGTGTAATTAACTTAATATATATATATATATATATATATATATATATATGTATATATATATATATATATACATATATATACATATATATGTTGCATACATTCAAGCATTCATACATATAGGCATTTATCCATTATAACATAAGCATGGTCATTTATGGCATATAGAAAGCATGTACATACACATAAACTCAACATACATCATCAAAATCATAATGACATTTCAAGCATATAAATCATTATTTAACTACTATGTCATGTCCAATGATATCATCCATTACATGTATGGCAACCTAACATAAATATCATACTCACTCATATATGCATTGCTAGTCAAAATAATAACCTTATTGTAACATACATCATGTCCATGTTGATGATTATTAATCTTATTTTATTTAAGTATTACATCTAATTACTTAGTTTTTTTGCCCATACTTAAAATACAACTACACAAAACTAGAATATGGGACTCTCTAGCCACTAGGTTATACATGTGTAAAGTGGCCCTTAAGGACCTATATGGCTATTATACAAGCCTAGGTATGTGTAGTGACTCTTCTAAACCTGTATAGCCATTGCACTGACCCAATGGTGTATAGTTGCCTCTCAGGACCTATCTAACTGCTCTACTAGCCTAGGGCATATAATAGCCTCTCTAAATCTATTTGACTACTATATAGACTAAGAATAACATAATAATGTCTAAATATAAGTGTAATGGCTAAATCAAACCTATACAATTGCTACTGCAGCCTAAGGGCACTGAGGTACCCTAATAACTACTAATCTATTCTTAGTTAACTGGTTAACCTATCCAATCTAGGTTGCCTAATCATATGGGCCAATTAATATATTTGTTAGATGTTTCATCCTTTTAAGTAATTAAGGTAAATTTTATTCTTTATATGGTGAACATATGACCTTAGGGTAAAATATATTGTTCTTTAGTCTATTGTTCTCAATTAAGCATCTTTCATGCTTTATGTGGCCATATGCCATTATATCCATGATCACTTTCTTTATCATGTCCATATCTCAATATTCATCATAATTAGCATCATCATTATCTCATATATATGTTATAACCTTTAATAGCCTGTTTTTATCATACTTAATCACAATACATTACACATTGTGAACTTACCTCTTTATAGCATACCATTTGGCCATTCCAATATTTTGTGACATACTGCTTATGCTTATGTCAAGTTAATTCACAAGAATTATCTTGATTCATAAATCATCATGCCATGGTAATAACTTAATCTCATACATCATTAGCAATTAATTTTACATATTGTTCAAGCATTATTATAAGCATGCACATATGCCATCATATTCACAAACACAATAATCACATTGTTTATATAGCCTATTTTAGGCATTTTATTCACTTGACATATATAATCTTGATGCAACATAATATAGAAAAATCATTATTCAAGCTCATTAAAGCCATTATGCCTACTAATAGTATTTCAACCATCTTACATCAAAAGTACCATTTTTATACTTCTACTTTACTTATTAAGCATAAACCATGGAATGCATATTTCATCACCCACCTAAGTTATAATACCTCAAAACCTTCTTGGGAGACTTTTAGCCAACTACTAATACATTCATATAGTGATCAAATTTTTAATTCCAATACCAACATAAGCTTATCAAACATCTCATAATACTAAGCTACATTATTTTCACTTCCACACGTACATATGTAGCCCTATGGCGATGACCACATCATGGTTCTTATCATGTAAATCATTCAGCTATAGCATGCTAAACATAACATATCATCCATTTCATTTCATACATATATAGTTCACATTCATTATAATCCATAATCAGCATTAAAAGCCATATTACATCTTTTACAAATATAAGCATTAATTTCTATCACACATATACACTCTTTAGGTTAGCATTTCATATAAACACATATATTAAGTTGATTATACTTACAAAAATAAACTCAAAACCTTTTTAAGCCTTGATCACACCTTTTCCTTCCCTTTTCCTCCATTTGGTTCAACTATCTCTACACAAACATTACATAGGAAACTTGTAAAATCCATATAAAATCACATAGATATCCAAACACAAATCCATCTTCAGAATCATGTTCTTTGACATTTATAGGACCTTATAAAAATAAAATAACTCAAGAAAACTCACCCTTCAATTTTAGGTTACTATTCACCATTTATTCCATAAGCAAAAATTTCCTATCTAAAACTTGTTTTATGGAAATTAAGGGTGAAATCAAGCTTTAAAGGGTTTCATTTATAGGCTAAACAGGTGTTTATAGGCTTAATTTGAAGAAGGAAGAAGAATAAATGGTAGAGAGGGGGATAAAGATGTCGTCAAGTTTAAAGCAAAGGTAGAAGAATAATACTATTCAATTATTGACCAACTTAGGAAGACTTTAACCCCCTTTTATATGGTCTTCCAATCTAAAGGCCATAATCTCTCCTCATCCAATGGCTCATAAAAGTCCCCTTTTATGCCTATTTTATTAATTAATTATTCCTTTCAATTTTAACATCAATTAATACTTCTAAAAACCCCATAGAACCTCCTGAAAGATAACATAAAAAGCTTAAAAAAACCACGCTAAAAAACTAATAAAATCTGATTAAAAACATTACTTTTATCTTTACTTATTTTTATAAAGTACTTCCCAATATCTAAAAATTCCTCATTAAATTTTAAAGAATGCTTTTATTATTAGTAGATTTTTAATGCACATAAAATTTCCCCATTACATATTGCTTTAAGGCATACAACTAATAGATAAAATGCTAAAGAGGTTTAGCATAGATCTCTCTAAGAAAAGATAAATTCCTATGGTTCATGGGTAACACCTTTCTAAATCTTTGTGTCCCAAAATACAAGAGGAGAGAGAGCACATGAGTATGATTCTATATGTGTTAGCTATAAGATCCATCATGTATGCTATGCTATATACAAAACCCAATGTATCTTATACTTTAACTATCATGAGCAAATTCCACCAATCATGGAGAAGAATATCGGTAGCTTTGAAGAACATCCTTAAATACTTGAGAAGGACTAAGGACATGTTCTTACTATATCGAGAAAAAGAGTTATAAGTATGTAGGTGTATAAATGCTAGCTTTTAGTTTGATAAAGATGATTGTAATTCCTAAATAGGTTATATGTTCATCATGGGAAGAGGTGTAGTTAGTCAGAAGACTTTTAATAGGATATAACTACAGACTTCACTACTAAGGTTAACTATATTATAGCTTCAGAAGTGGTTAAGGAAGCAGTTTGGATAAAAAAAAAAGTTTATTTTTTATCTAATACCTTTTTATTGTGATTAATAGTGCCATAACACTAGCAAAGGAAGCATGGTCTCATATAAAATCCAAGCATGTTTTTACACACTACAATTGAATTTGAGAGATAATTAGTAGAAATGATGAGAAGATTGAAAAGATTTCTACTAATCCCAACATTAATAATCCTCACTAAGGCATTATCCCAAAATAATTTTAATAAATTCTAGGGGAATAAAATACATTAGTGATTAGATCTAGTGCAAATTAGAGATTGTTAGTGGCATGCCCTAGAGTGCACATGTAATAAGGACAACTTTATATATACTTGATAAAAGCATTCATTATTTATTACATAGTGCTCATGTCAATACATTTATTTGAATATATTCTTAAACTATGTAATAAAATACTTTGTATAAAAGACATAATGTAAAGGAAATCATAAAGAGTTCATGATGCGAGATTCTTATTACATGCAAATGTGTCTATACCTAATGATCCATAGTAATAGTATTAATAAGAAAGGACATTGTTAATATGGATAGACTAGCATATGTTATTCTTTTTGACTAGGTCAAGCAGTAGTTTTCATAAGCTATAAATATGGTAAGGGTTGAAACATGGCTCTTATTTAAGAAACATGTACATTAGAGACCTTGCCATGAGATTTTCACATTAAGATATAACTTATGTCAATTAATGAATCTCATTATATCAATGGTGTAAGTATCTTTGGACTTTAGATTAGCAAAGTATCTTAGGTAAAAAATATTATGCTCTTACTCTATTACTTATGCTTTACCATAGAGCACACAAAGCTTGGAGACTAGGTGTATTATAAGGTATCTGAAGATAGTTGAGTTAGCAATAAAGGATTCACCACCCTAGACTATTGTAAAGTTTTATCTCACTTCTTTTGTAGCTTCATTATTTAGGAATCTTTGGCCAGATAATGATATCTTATAAATGTGATTCATAAGGGCATTTTGGGAACAAAGATTCTAATGCAAGATTTATCATATTCAAGGCTTAATTATATAGGCTTAGTTAAGCTTGGATTAATATAGAGTGTATACTTAAAACTAAATGAGATAAAGTTTGGTGAAATGAGTTCATTGCACAGTAAATATATATATAAAAAGGTTATGGCTAAACCACTACTTTTGACAATTAGATAGTCATGATGTATGGTTAAATGCCTTAACTTGTACAAAAGTGATATTATTGACTGAGAATCAATAGTTTTTCAAGAAGTTGAAATCATAGAATCTTAGTTTAAGTAGAACTTTATTTTCACTTTATATAACCAATGTACTTTGAAAACCCAAAAGGTTACACACATATAAAAAGGGATTCAAGGTTATATTTGTGAAATTATAATTTAAAAGACATGAGATTTTATTAAAGAAAAGAAGAAGAGAAAATAAAGCTAGGAAGAATGCGTATAAAAGGCATATAAAATGGCTATACATATAGTACACTAAATTAAGCTTTTGAACTAGTTTTATTTATTTGAAGGGTCCACTTGGTTAGTTGACCTTTTAATTAATAAAATGGGACTAGATCTAAGACAAAAATGTTGAATTAAAAGTAAACCCTAGCTAATAATTAGAGGATGTCGAAATACATAATGTATTTACCCCCTCCTTGTATTCCGACTCCTTTTGCTTTTCTTCTTCTTTGATCTTTGGTTACTTGCCTCTTGGAAAAATTACACCAATCTTGAACCCTCTCTTTAGTGTGGATACTCTTAGAGTTAGTCCTTATTTGGATTATTGTAGTTTACTATAACTCAATAAAAAGAAAACAAGTGTGGAAGAAAGAAAAAAAAACTTGGAAAGGTTCTTTGTAATTTTCTTTGAATTATGTATTTAATATAAGTTGATCTTAGGTTTAGGCTTTGAGATTTTGAATTTCTATTATTGTAAATATGACTTGTATGAGTCTAGCAACCAATGTGAATGTCCTCAAAGATTAAGCCCAAGCTAGAAGAGAGAATCACTTTATTATTCAATGTATCCATGACTTTAGAGTTTAATCAACATCCAAACAATGAAAACTTATTTGCTAGCTACATATAAACCAAAGTGAACAATAAGTGCTTCTACACTTTTTGCATCCCAATAACTTAAAAAAGGTTAACTAGCAGATGCCATATCCTATTGTAAGCTAAACAAGCTAACGACAAGGGATTTTTAAGAGTTGCTAGTCAGTGTAAATCGAGAATCTATGAACTTGGCATAAGTGTTTTAACCTTAGATAGGGACAAAGTCATTGATCATCAAAGAATTGAATTCATGGTTGACATTTAGAAATCATTATGCTTAGTAATTAGTGTGCATTCTCTATATTATTCATTAAAACCTTGACTTTTTAATGCAATGTAGTATTCTAGGATTTAAGGTTCATATTAAGCATTTAAATGATATAACTGTAAATAAAATTAAATAATAGATTTGTAATAAAACATGACATAAAAATATTTATCAGTATAGCTACTTCAACATACATCCTTTTATACATGCAATTAAACTATTACTTATATATGAGTTGGAAAAAAAAGTAACTACTTGAAAAATAGGACTTTAATGACTTTCATTGTGCAAAATTATGCAAGGAACGATTAAAAAAATGAATTTATAATGAATAACTAAGATATTTAAACACATTTAATGAGAAAACATGATTTCAATACAACTAAACCAATGAAATAATGAAAACATGATTTTATGATGAATAAAATAAGACCTAGCCCTTAGAAATTTATTGATTAAGATATTTCAAGCATACATATGAATCTACTATTGAAGAACATCAAATTTATCAAAAATCCCCCCCACAAGCAGAATAACCTTGCTTTAGAGACTTTAAATTTCATATTATTCTGAATAAATTTAGAATATTAATACTTCTTAAGAACTAGCTAAACTCTTAATAACCTTGCGAAAACACTTTAAATTGAGTAATCTCTTGAATAATTGTTGACCTCTAGTGTGTGAAGAGATAAAGGCTATTTATAAGTGCCAATCTAAGGTATTTAGATCAGGCTATTTATAGATGTTAATCTAAGGTATTTAAATCATTTTTCAACTCTAAATTAGGAGTCTAGATCGATTAAAAGCTATATGACATGCTCCTAGTTGGATTTTAGGTTTTTTCAAGCTTAAAAGTAGTGTTAAAATTGAATTTTGACCTTTTTAATTAGGTTTTAGACAATACATCTACATGAAATATGAAACCACTATGTAATTGTTCACACCAACTGGTAATATTTTAGCAATGTAGTAGAATAAGGAGAGCCCACTCAAGTCAAATTTTTTGTGATGTCCCTATTACCGATATATAAGGACACCAAATAGGAGAAGGACTACATTATGTGCCCAAGGCACTAATAACGAAGCATAAACATACTTCCTTATTTAACACTTCCATATTCATATTCATGTACACATTCTAGCATAACAATCAAATTCAAACAATATAGAAATTCATGAATAGTAATAGTTTATTCAAACTATTTAAAAAGGCCTTCCAAAATAGGTTAAGACCTTTATGATTACAAAACACATGAAATGAACTAATGAAATAAATGATAGTAACTAAAGTCTATACATAATAACCAATGGAACAATTAACAAATATTTTGGCATTTGTAAAACTAATATGATGAAAATGTAGTTGCAGATCCCCTCTTATAATGCTTTCTCCATTGAGCTATGAAAGCTTTATCCTACACCTAAAAACACCAATGCATTAAGTAAAACATATTTAAAGGTACATGAACCATTCATGATTACCACTAAACAATAGATGAATATACACATAGATATATCAAGCATGGAAGCATAATATTCTTATACACATCACATAGTCATATAACCATGGTGTATCCTAATACAACACGTACTCTTATTAATTTATAACTATGAATAATCTTACCTCACTCACCTCATAGGTGTCAAACTTGGGTATTCTAATACCCGTAAATCTTAATTTCATGAATAGTACCTCTAACTCATGAATAATGTCTCTCGAGATGCCAGGGCACCATATGATGGCTAGAAGGGGGCGTACTAGTCATAAAACTTCGACAAGCTAAAAAATGATGAAAATGAATTAACTAAAACTTTTTAGCAAAACCAATAAATTATTTTAGGCTAAGAACTAGTGAATAGAAACTTTAGTTGAGTTTATACTGGGAATAGTTTGGGATGTGCCCAGATAGACCTAAAAATATGGCATCCTGTAAGACAAAAAAATCCAATGAGTCTATTAGTGAAGCAATTTTAATATTCTGAGGTAGTTTATATTTATTTGAAATTTATTAATTATGTGAGTGAATAGTAATCCTAGTTCACAAAGGAATTTTGACCTGAGATCTTACGGGGCCTTTAATGGCCACTATTAAGAATTTTTGGCACTAAAATCATGATTTTTAGAGGTCTAGAGTATTGTTTTTGAATTTCTAAAGTTTAAAAGAAAATTGAGTTAAAAGTAGAACATTGGATCACCATTCGGCATGATCTAAGCCTTCCATATGTATAATATAAAAGCTTTAGCACATATGGGGGCATCACATATGCCAAGTAGGTCATCTTCCTTCTCTACCCCTAGAAAGTCGATGCCACCTCTATAGCCACCCTTCACTATTTTTCTTCCATCTCTCTCTATATACCAGC
>CANXYI011712692.1:0-16590 GCA_948208565.1 Hura crepitans
TTAAAATAAGCTACTTGGCCAATTAGTTAGACACCCACTAGATGGGTTGACCGGTCAACTTGGGGTTTTACAACTGCTAGTTGTTTGATGTTCAGGAAGTAACTTTATTGGTGGTTGGAGAGGTCTACAGGCTGATCTCCATTATGTCACCCAGATATTAATAATATTTATTTATTTGTTGTTGGGGAGGCCTATGGGCTGATCTCCATTATGTCACCCAGATGTTAAGATCTTATTTATGGCTGAGGAGGCCTACGGGTTGATCTCCATTATGTCACATTTTTTATGAGGTTTATTTGTGGTTGGGGAGGCCTACGAGCTGATCTCCATTATGTAACATAGGTATTTATTTAATTGTGTCTAGAGAGGTTAAGGGCTGATCTCCATCATGGCACGTATGCCGGTGCAGCGCGTAGGTCTAGAATGATGATCACTGCACCGGTTTATTTTCCCTCTAGATCTAGTGTTTGTTAAAGATGTCTTCTGAGTTGGGCTAGTTAAAGTAATTAAATAAGATTAACAAATTTAGATATGATTGTGAAACCAAATACAAAGGGCATTTTAGTAAATTTGCACTGATAATGAATAAATGCTTAAAATGGTGTAGTACATGCATAAAATGACTTATAATGACTAAAGGCATAAATTATATAGCTTGTGATAAATTAATTGGATTATTACAGGCAAAAATACCCTAGGGGTAAAATAGTAATTATATATGCTAGTTTCTTTAACTGAACTGGGATATTAGTTTAAGATCAGATTAGAGTATAACATATGGATTAACCTTTGGACATGTTTTTAAATGGTTGAATTCACCACTGAGTATTTTTATACTAAGTGTACCTGTTTCGGTGCGCAGGTACCCAGAATAGGGATGTCGCTTCGTAAAGTGTACAGCAGAGTTCAGAGGTCATATTGAGAAGACTAATTATGTATAAATGTATAATTTTACACTCTATATACTTAGGTGGGGAATATGGGTGTGATGTATATAAGGGACATAGGGTAGTATCTATATGAATAAGTTGTTTTGTAATAATCTCTATAATGGTTTTCTTATTTACATGTGATCTGTATGCATGCTTGTGAGCCTGAGGCTCTATATGTTTTTATTATGGCTTAAGGCCTGTAACTGCTGTGTGTTAGGTGATATAGATAGGATGAGATCTAGGGGACCAGAAGGGTCTAGGAGATGCGATTTATAATATTGAAGTGTTTATAGGTAGATATGAATTTTGGGATAGTGACCAGGGCAGCCTTTGTGCTGCCGATTTTTTTTAAATAATACTAGATGATGTTAGATTCCTTCTGTGATGGCTGAAATGTGATAGTATTAACTTAAATGGATTATAGGATCTAACTTGAATGAATTAGGAATCAAATAGAGTTGTTTAGTGCAGTATAAGTAAGAGTTAAACAAATGAACATTGGGGAAATTTTAGGATGGGTGACCTAGCGGGAAGTGCATCGCTTATTGGGTTTCTGCAAGAATCTAGTAAGGGGTGTCACAAATATAGTGGCTACTTTTCTCATTAGTGATCAACCATCAATTAAGTTTTATATGGCTAGAATCAATATTAATGATTGGGTAATCCTTGTGACCGTTGAGATCATAAAGCGATAAGATTAGCTATTTAGTGCCATATTAAGCTAGAGTTTGCAAGGGATGTCAACCCTATGGAAACCAAGAGTTAGTCGTACTAATCCAAGAATAGTTTTGGTTATTAAAAAAAGAAAGCATTAAGCTTGGGCAAAAAATATGATGTTCATGTTCCATTGGATTACTACTTTGTGAAAGGGAAACTTGAGGAGGTTTATTACTGTGAAGTAAAAGTCTTTGAAATAGGCAACCTGGTAAAGCTAGGTTTCACATTTTCAATGATGTCTATAACTTAGAGAAAATAACCATAACCAAGGGTGAAGAGGAAGGAGTTGATGACCTAATAGCATACCTTTGAAACATAAGTATAGAAGGGAACTTTACCAAAGAACTCTACTTCAAGAACTTGGTTGATGAAGCCATAGAAAAGTAGTCTGTTGAGGGGGAGAATGAAATTGCCAAAAAGGAACTCAAAAAGCCAATAGAGGAAGCTATTGAAGAGGTAAAGATTGAAGCTAAAGACGAAGACACCATTGCTGCTACTGTTACCACTTTATCTGATGATATTTCTATTTGTAATAATGACGAATTGTTTGAAACTAAACTTATAGAGGTTGATAACCTCTTTATCTATAAGATTAATAAAAAGTTAGCTTGTTTTGTTTACTTGTTTGATATCATGCCAAATGGCACATTGCGTCATGATCATAACCATGTATACATATTTGACATTAAATCAATTTAAACTACATTATTTAATATTGGCATTGAAAATGATCATAAAAATATCTTAATTGCATCTGATGTCACCCCTAAGGAGAGAGAAGAATTCGAAAGACTAATAACAAAATAAAAATTAATTTTTTGTATAGACATACCAAGATATGCCAAGGATAGATTGATCAGTTGTAGAGTGTGCCATTCCAACATATGAAAGGGTTAGGGTAGTGAAGTAAAAAATAAAAGCAACGAGGTTAGAACAATAGAAAAAATCAAGAAAGAAGTGCACAACATGGTGGATATTAAGTTTTTAGAGGAGGTAAAGTGGCTAACTTACTTAGCTAATGTGATCTCAGTACTAAAAAAAGGTGCAGAGTTAGGATGTGTGTCGACTATCTAGATCTAAACAAAGCCTATCTTAAGGATGACTTCCTTTTGCCTCATATGGATGTTATGGTCGACATTTCTACCATTAGAAGGATGTTCAGTTTCATGGATAGGTATGCCAAATATAATCAAATCCTAAACATGATAACGGATAAGATTAAGAGAGCCTTTATCATCGAGCGAAGAAATTTTTACTATAAGGTTAAGCCATTTGGGCTAAAGAACATCGGGGCAACTTACTAGTGCATGACAACCAAGATCTTGAAAGACCTGAACCATAAAGAAGTAGATGTGTATGTGGATGACATGATGGCCAAATTTGAGAAAAGACAAGGGCATTTCAAAGCTTTAAAAAAGTACTTTCAAAGGATAGATCAATATAACCTTTACCTAAATTTGATGAAGTGTGTGTTTAAAGTGACCTCGGGAAAGCTATTAGTACATATAATCAATTAGAATAGAAATAGAGGTAGACACAAATAAAGCCAAAGCAATCATTGAGATGCCCACTCCCAAGATAGAGAAGAAGTGAGGATTCCTAGGGAAGATCTAATATATTAGCAAATTCATTGCAAAATTAACCATCATCTATGAGTTAATATTTTGATTTTTGAAAAAGAATACCACAATGAAGTGGGGTGAACAATGTTAGGTAGCCTTTGATAGGATAAAGTAGTATTTGACTAACCCATTAACTTTGAGACCCTTAAAGCTGATTAGTTCTAATTCTATACCTTGCTTTCAATTGGAGTTTAGTTAGGGTCATGTTAGCACAAGAAGATGAATTTAGGGTTTGAATTTGCCATTTATTACCTAAGTAAGAAGTTCTAGCCTATGAAGAAAGATATGTGCAAGTGGAATACATTTGTTTATCCATAATTTGGGCTTTAAAGAAATTAAGGCACTATTTCCAGTCTTACAAGGTGTATGTTTTTGCCAAAAATAACCTACTTAGACATTTATATTTTGCCCCTTCATTAATAGGTAAACTCAATAAGTGGTTGGTATTGTTGCAAGAGTTCGATGTAGAATACATTGCTCAAAAGTCTATCAAATGGAGAGTAGTGGTAGAATTTTTGGCCTAACAACCTATAAAAGGAGAATAATTTTAATTCGAATTTTTTGATGAAACCCTGAGTGCTATTTTGAAGAATGAATAGGTTGTGTACTGTGATAGAGCATCCAATAATAAGAGGGCTAGAGGTAGAGTGATTTTAGTTTCACCCAAAGAAGAGGTGATTCCCTTTGCAAAAAAGCAAAATTTTAATGCCACTAACAACATAGTGGAGTGTGAAGCATATATTTTTGAGCTAAAAGTTATTCTAGTATTGAGGGAAAAATCTATAGAAGTGTATAAAGATTTAATGTTGGTAATATATGAAGCCTCAAAGGAGTGAACTATGTAAGAGGAAAAGTTGAATTGATATGTAAAATTCTTAAATAGATTGAGCTATTAATTTGACACTTATACATTCTATCATCTCTCTTAGGAGAAGAATCTAATGGTGAACATATTAGCCATTCTGGTATCAGTATGAGATAATTTGATAGGGCAAAGATGAGATCATTTTTGTTGTTAAGTTTAATTAGGCCTAGTTTTGAGAGGGAACAAATTGCAGTAATGGAAGAACCAGATGGTAAGCTGTGGTATCATGACATACACAAATACTTAGAGAAGTGGGTTTATTTGAGCATGCTTCAGAGAAAGACAGGGCTATATTAAGAAAGTTGGTAGGATAATTCAACTCTTTTGAGGGAAATGTCCATAAAAGAATATAAGATAGGCCGAAACTTAAATATGTATATGAGAAAGAAGTTTATAGAATTTTAAAAGAGATGTTTGCTAGAATAAGTGGGACTCATATAAATTAGGTTAGCTTAGCCAAAAAGATTATGAGGCAGATTACATTTTACTTGTTAAAAAATGCTAGAAGTCTCAAACGCATACAAATATGTTACATCTTCCCTCTATAGAACTGCATAATTTAACATGGCCTTGGCCCTTTGTTGCTTGGGGATTGATATCATACGATAAATAAGGTCGACGATGTCAAATAGTCATAAGTACATTGTTGTTGCCATAGCTTACTTCTTAAAATAGGTTGAAGCTACCTCTTACAAGAAGTTAGGTGCAAGGCAAATGGCTAAGTTCATAGAAAAGCACCTCATCTATGGGTATTGGGTCCTTTATCACATTGTGTTAGATAATGGTGTTCGATTTTAAAGTGACACAAGGGACCTATCGATAAGGTATGAAATCTAATATCACAGGTCCACCCTGTATAGGCCTCAAGCTAACGGAGTAGTTAAGACAACCATTAAAATCTTGAAAGGGGTTTTAGCTAAGATGGTGGGAATATAGAAGGATTGGCCTGATAAGTTACTTTACACTTTTTGGGGATATAGACTTTAGTCAAACCTTTAACTGGGGCAACCCTATTCTCATTAGTGTATGGGTCAGAAACAGTTTTGCCTATTGAGATAGAAATACAGTCCTGTAGATACTGTGTTATAGTGCTCTCAGGTTTAAATTGCCTAACGATGGAAAATGATGGACAAAAATTTTTGAAAGTAGGAACTTTATTATCTGATCTTGACTAAAAGTTTGTTTGTTCTCAAAATTAAAAGCTTTTACAGTTCTAAAGGGGTTTGAACAGGTGTAAAAAGTTTTTAGATATCAAATGCTTTTGCTCTCATCAAAGTGGCATCATTTTGGTTAAAATGACCATTTTGCTTTTTCTCAAAATACCTATTTTCCTATCAAAATGTGTTGTTTTATTATTCAAGTATTTTTATAAAGTGGTGCCATTTTTAAAGGCAAAACAACCATTTTCTTTACTAAAACACTCATTTTTCTATTTGACATTAGGGAAAAATTACAAGCCTTGATTATAAATTTGAAAGCAGCTAGTATCATGGGGGAGGATTTTCTTATGGAACGTGCATTTACAGTGGACCAAAAACATTCTCAAACACTAAAAAAAATCTTTTCTTATTCTATTATTTTCTAATTAAAGTCAATTTTTTATCAACCCTGATTATTCTGAGAATAATATTTTATACTCAGTAAATAAACTAAACCTTTTATTATTATTTCTAAATTGTCTGTTAGAAAAACACAATGGTTTGATTCTAATTTTTTTTATGTTATTCTATATGCTTTGTGTTTTATTTTGAGATAAATCATTTATCTATTAGTTAGACATACCGACTTAATCTCCATATTTCATTATCCTATGTATTTTACTCATCTGTTTTCTCATTTGAATCTTTTGGCATATTTTGTTTTATTGTGTATCTATTATTTTCTGCATTCTTGATATTCATGTGATTGAATTATTTGTTTACTAGTTAGACATGGTAATCTTTATCTAGTATTCTTATATACTTGTGTGTTCTTTTCATCTCTTTATTTTTACAAGTTTTTAATTGTTCGCATATTTTAATTTTCTATATATTTGTGTGTATTTATTTATGCCTTTTCTTTTGGTACTTTGTTCTTAATTGTAACATGGTTTGATTTGATAATTTTGTATATTAATGAGCTCTTTTTGTTATTTTATCTTTTTTGTCTCGGAGGCCTAAACAACCCTTTTCCTTATTTGAAAATGACCATTTTGGTTGGCAAGCGACATTTTCCCCTTTTTGAAAATGATTGTTTTGTCTAAAAAAGTATTGTTATTTCCTTTTCGGCTAAAATATAATCTAAGACATTTCCTTGTAATTTTTATTCCTTTTTGGTTAGAATGTAATCTAGGATATTTATTTGTAATTTTTATGCCTTTTTGGTTAAAATGTAATTTGGGATATTTTCTTGTAATTTCTATTCTTTTCAATTATAATGTATTTTTAAAAATTACCATGTATCATTATTCCATTTCTTTTTTTGAGAATATTTCCTATATATTCTATATATATTGTAATAAGTAGAAAATGATATACGCATTCAAAAGAAAAGTGATCGAATTATTTTCTATTTATTAATTGACGTTTTATTAAAAATGGGTTTTGATTAAAAAATGGGTTTTGATTTTCTTTAAATAAAAATCACACTAATAAAATTTGTTTTGTAAAAATAGCGTAAGGGAACCAATGTTTTCAGAAATAATTGGTAGCCCATTGGATGTATGATTTTTTTAGCATTTTTCTATGTAGTATTATTTTAATTTATAAATTTATGTTCTTGTATGATTAAGTGTGCTTATTTTTTTATGACAAATACATGTGATAGAAAGGATAAAGTTATCAATTTAGTCTTAATTATGTGTTAACTTGAGGTATAAATAAGAGTAGGATTTTGAACTATTCTCTTGTATTTTTCTTTATACAAGGTATTTCCCAACTTTTTTAGGTGGCCATTTTACCTACTTTATGGTGCCCAACTCATATTTCAATTGATCAATAGAAATGGTTCTAGATTCCTTGGAATGTCTTCTTGTATTTTGAGATTTAAGTGGCTAAGTTGAGTATTTGATCATTTTGAGTTGATCGGTCTTCGAAAAAAGTGGCACACAAACAATGGTGACTCCACTAAGGATGTCATGAGACCATGCTCTAAAAATACCTCAAATTAGTATAGAATTTTTTCTTTGAATTAATAATTTTATCTTCTCTTAAAAATTGTATTTCATGTAAGAGCCTTAGAATAAGTTAGGCGTTACTTTTCACCCTTAGTGGCATTTAGAAGTACAAACCTATTTTCACTCAATTTGGGCCATATTAAAAATATACCCATAGAATCCAAGCCTAATACTTATAAGATATATCAAATGGTGAACTAATTAGTCGTATGCTCATGATGAGATAGACCCTTGAAGGAGCGATCATGCTTAGATGAATGTAATTTGTATGACCTAACCAAAGCTGTAATGCCCTAAAAATAATTGGCAAAAATTTATATATGGTAATCATCGGCTAAATTGGTAAATTTTTTACTTATTAGGGGATTAATATATAATTTGTACCTATTAAAAGGGAGTTATTTGAAAATATTTAGCTTGATCAAATATAGACCATTAGATGGAGGCTAAGAAACAATCCTAGCCATCTATTTAAAGCTATATAAAAGGGAGAATGGATGAATAGTAAAGTAAGAAAAGAAATAAAAGGGAGAATGGATGAATAGTAAAGTAAGAAAAGAAATGTATTCTCTTTTCTGCACTACTGCTCATCAAAAGATTAACTGTTCATCTTTTTATTCCTTTAGCAATCATCAAGGTAAGTAATTCTCCTCTAATTTCCATGCATTGAACTTTTTATTGCTGCCAATTGACAGTGTATTATTTATCTTTGCTTATAGGATTGTTGTTCCCATTGAAAAAATAGAAAGAGGTAAAGGTTCAAAGGCCAAATCGAAAGGGAAATAAGTTATTAATGCTTAGATCAAATTCTCACATGTCCTCTAGTGATTTTTGTAGTAAGTGCATAAGCCAATTTGGGATTTCTATTGTTAATTTATAGAATTTGTGACTTAGGGTTCATGTTCTTATTTTTTTGTAACTTTTGCAAATCTTTGATGAATTTGATGTTAAATTGTATGGATTTGATGTGCTTTTCCTATGAAAATCATCCTAGAAATTACATAAATTTGCTTAAAATAATTTGGAACTAATAATTGTATGTACTGGATGAATTTTCTGTAAAATTTCATATGAATAGTCGCATTTCATATTTGTTCAATTACAGGCCTCACGGTTGTGACCCTTACTAGACTGTGAGCAGTCCTTGGCATTTTAAGGGACTCATGACATGACCCATGAGGACCCACAACTTTGAACCCTTTACAGTGTTAGAAAATTTGAGTTCTTAAATTGCAAGTTCATTGTTTCAAAGAGGTTTTTCATAGGCAACTATCACTAATATTTTTTAATAAAGTTAGGTATATTTTCAACTAAATTATTAGCAAAATCCATTTAGTTACTCATGAGCATATGAATTTGAAAACAAATGAAAACAAGAACAATATATATATGTGTAAAAACAAGTCATTATTGTATGCTTACAATTTTGACTACTTAATTGGTTATCTTAAAGCAACTTATATGCATTATATTGGATTACCTATATGCCTCATGTGAGAATGTTTGTGATAACTAAAGGGACCATATGCCATGCTGTGAACATTACTTGAGGCTATGAATGCATAACATGAGATTTTGTATATTGATTTATAAAGGATAGATCTTAACTATGTCAAGCAAGTGTGATATGCAGATGAACTATATGCATGATAAATTGTGATATGCAATTGAACAAAAATATGATCTATATAAGCTAATGAAACCAATGTTATGATAACTGGATATGTGACCTTGGAATGGCATAATGATACTATAAATGGCAAATGAAATGTGATAACCACTTGATAAGCCCATGTACACTTAGATAGCAATAGAGTTAGGATAAGTTGGTATGTCATTAGGGTATTAGCAGTATTGCATATTTGTTGCTTTCACAGCATCACTATAATGGGTGCAATTATATAAGTTTTGAGAATATTGCACAATTAATTGATTAGTGGGTATGGATGTGTAAGTCCTAAAGACACTATACAACCCATTATTTAGTCAATAGTAGTCTAAGATACATTGGGCTAACTAAATAAAGAGAAGCAATGAAACTTGTAAAATGTATGACAAAAGAATATGATGTATCATTGGCATGTAGTTGTGATAAGGTATCATATATGAGTTCTTTAACATGTACATGGCTTGGTTAAATGTTATGCTTATTTATGATGCTATGTTCACACATAAGGACATATTTCTTATAAGGTATAGTGGGTAAGAACATGTATGAGATGTTATGGCTTGTTATGAACACCACTAGTAAGTGATCTATGTAATGTATGAATATGAGTATATGTTATTGTGCTTGACGTTTGTGTTGTTTGGTGGTAATCATTGTTGGTTAATGTACCACTAAGCAAGTTTTGCTTAGAGTGTTAGTTGTCTCCACGCATAGGTTAAAGACTAGGTCTAACAGAAAAAACATTACAAGTGAGGTCTACAGTTGTGCCTTGAACATAATAGCATTTCCATTTTTAACATTTGTTTTTGTTGTTTTGGGATATTGTAAATAAAGGTTTTAACCAGTTTTGAGGCCTATAAATGTCTTTGATAAATGATTGGTTCATTTCAATGGATTTTCCTTATTGAATGAATATAAATGTTATGCAAATATTTGTGTGAATGAGGATACAAGTAAGAGGATACATGTATAGTTACTAGTGCCTTGAGCATATAATATGGCACTCCTATAGCTAGTGTCCTTAGATGTCGGTAGAAGAGGCATCATATTTTGTGCTATTAGATTCTAGTTTAAGATGGTTCCTGCCTGTAACTGTTAAGTCCATTATGCATGTGATTGCATATATCTGAAATAATATTTATAATCATTTGTATAGCATATATAAGCTACAAACCACTAATGCAAACTGCTCTCTATTGATATAGGTAACCATGTCCCATAATTCCCACTAAGCTATCAACAAATAGGCTAAGAGTTATGCTTCAGTGAGTATGAGCAACTCAAAACAACTACCTACCTCTGCTTCTTTGCCACCTATACCACCAGCTTAGGGACAATAATAATGTTACTTATGCTGATCCAACTATTAAGGCAGGCTACTATGAACATGCCATAGCCACAACCTTCAGCACCACCACTAGATCCCAAAATGGGAAACATAGTTGAGAGGCTTAAGAAAAATATAGCTAAAGAGTTTAGTGGTCTCAAAGAAGAAGATTCTATAGTGGCTAAGTAATAGTTAGAGAAAACCACTAAGATTTTAGAATAAATGGGATACATTGATGAAAAGAGCTTGATGTGTGCAAAGTCACTCCTCTAAAAAGAATCACATAAGTGATGAAAGACTTTGATTAGAGGAAAGCATGTTGAGGCCATCATATGATAATTTTTTCAAGTTATGTTCTAGAAATAAGCTAGATGCCGATAGTTCCTGAAGCTCAGATAGCAAGATATGTTAGTATTTAAGTATGAGAAAGAATATTTAAGGTTGTTTAAGTATGTAGAAGATATGGTTCCTATAAAAGCTATTAGATGTAAGCAGTTTCAGGATGGGTTAAATGTGGCTCCTTGTAGGATTAATGATTTCTTGTAGATTGTGTTTATTGTAATAGAATTAAAGGACATTAATGAGTAAGACCATAATAAGAGGAACAAGGGGTAAAATAAGAGAGGGCAAAATCCAATAAGAAGCAAAAAGGCTCATATGCACATGATTCCACTATAAGGAACCATAATATTAATAAGGGAGACCATGGAGCTACATTAATGGCTAGTACCCTAGCTACAAAAGGTGCTATAACACAATCACATAAGCATTATGGCAAGACACATGGTGGTACCTACTAGAAGGTATTTAGAGCTTATTTGAGATGTAAGTTTATTGATCACAAGATCAGAGATTATCCTAAGATGTTGGATAGAGCAGTTGAGAGGTGTTAGAACTACTACATCAGTTGGCAAAAGGTCTAGGAGGCTAGATAATACAAGGGGTACCTAGAGAATTACTTCTAAGAAAGTGTAAAAACCAGAGTCACGTACCCTTATACGCACTTATGCCATCGGAGCCATGGAAGAGGAAGATGTCTTAAATGTTATAGTTGGTACTTTTTCACTCTTTAATACTCTTGTACATGTATTATTGACCTAGGATCTACTCATTCATATATTTGTACTGCATTGTCACAAAATAGAATTTAGAGGCTAAACCAACTAAACACGAGATCTTAGTTACTAATCCTTTGGGGCATAGTGTTATAGTGAACAAAATGTATAGGAATTATTTAATGAGCCATCAAAGGTGTGAGTTCTTAGTAGACCTAATTGAGCTATGAATTTGATGTGATATTGGGAATAGATTGGTTATCCAAGCACCAAGTGATAGTGGATTGTAGACTTAAGAGAACAACTCTTAAGACAATTAATGATATGAGGTAACTATTATGGGAAGGAGATATGATTTTCTATCCAATGTGATTTCAATCACAATAGTAAGGAAGTTGGTTAAAAAGGGTGTCTAACATATTTAGCTCATTAGAGGGATAATAAAAAAGTAATACCTAAACTTTAAGACACATATATTGCGAGACTATGTATAGACTATTAGTAATTGAACAAGTTGATTATGAAGAATAAGTACCCTCTCTCTAGGATTGATGACCTATTTGATAAGCTTAAGGGATCAAGTGTATTTTCAAAGATAGATATGAGATCGAGCTACTGTCAGTTGAAGGTGAAAGAGGCAAATGTGTATATGACAACCTTCAGTACAAGGTGTGGGCACTATGAGTTCCTTATGATGCCCTTTATTTAAATGAATGCATCAATGGCATTTATGGACCTCATGAACTGAGTATTTAATCCTTACTTAGACCAATTCATAGTAGGGTTCATAGATGACATATTGGTGTGCTCCAAGAACAAGGAGAATAGGATGAGCATTTTGATGTTGGTATTGCAGAAGTTGAGGGAGAATCAACTGTATGCCAAATTCATCAATTGTGACTTTTAGCTTAATAAGGTGACATTTTTAAAATAGATTATTTCTACCGATGGAGTGAGAATGGATCTCAAAAGGATTAAAGCAATAGTAGAATAGATACTGCCTAAGAATGCTATAGAGATTAAAAGCTTTTTAAGGTTAGCTGAAGAGTATAAATGATTTGTAGAAGGGTTTTGTATTATAGACTCTCCATTGTCCAAACTGTTACAGAAGAAT
Source organism: Hura crepitans (assembly GCA_948208565.1). Lineage (NCBI taxonomy): Eukaryota > Viridiplantae > Streptophyta > Magnoliopsida > Malpighiales > Euphorbiaceae > Hura > Hura crepitans. The sequence continues at coordinate 12,456 of CANXYI011712692.1, forward strand.
GCCAAGTTTGAATAGAGTGATAAGTGTCAAGTGGGCTTTGAAAAGCTAAAAACCATATTGATTAAAGCTTCTATACTTAGACAACCAATCTCAGGTAAAGACTGTGTGATGTATAATGATGTGTCTTATAATGGTTTAGGTTGTGTATTGATAGAAGAGGGTAAGGCAATTTAAGCCTCATGAGAAAAACTACCCTACTTATGATTTGGAATTAGCCTCTATTTTCTTTGCCCTAAACATTTAGAGGCATTATCTGTATAGGGAGAGATGCTTCATTTACACATACCATAAGATTCTTAAGTACTTTCTTATATAGAAAGATTTTAATTTGAGACAGAGGCGATGGGTGGAACTGCTCAAAGATTATAACTTTGTTATTGACTACAACCTAGGCAAAGTTAATTTAGTAGCTGATGCCTTAAGTAAGAAGTCTATAACGGGTGTAATTCCTATAAGAGATTTTCCTTTTTAACGAGTTATGTGTTCAATTCACATGTAAGTTATGTTATGTGTTCTTTCATGTGTAGCATTAAGGGTGATAAGCATTTGCTTGAAATTATCACATGATGAAGCCATCATAGCTGTAACGCCTATGATATGAAGCTTTGTGAATAGTGCCACAAGGCTCGAGAAGTGTGTCGAGGTTGCTAGGTCACTTACACATGAATTGAGGCAGTGGCACTGGTCATGAAACTTTGAGGGGCTCTAAAATGATGAAAAAGGCAAAATAAAAAAAATTAGTAGAACCAATAATTCATTCTAAGCAGTAAGGAATGCATCTATGCAATAAAAATTTTGTGAGCCGAGATTGACCCTGGATGTGCTCGGACAGACCTGAAAATATCAAACCCTAAAGCTCAAAAATTCCACTGAGTCCACTGGTGAAAGAATTTTTGAAATCGATGGTCATTTGCAAATTCTTAAAATTTTTAAGGTTGGCATGCAAATCGAGGTAGTCTGAAAACTATCCTATCAATGGAATCTGGCCACGAAAATGTACGATAGATAGAGGGGATTAAAATAGGAATTTTAAAACAAACGATGTAATTTTTTGAGGTCTAAGTGAATTTCTATAAATTTTCAAAGTTTGCTAAAAAATTGGGATGGTTCGAAATTTTTGGGACCACCTTTGACATGTCAAGGTGGGCCCCACTTCATGCCATGTGGATATGCAATTTGCCAAGTGGCATATGAAGCTTGACAAGTGGATTTCCACTTAGATGAACAAAAGTGCTTCCTTTGCTTTTTCTCCCCTATTACCGACGCAAGGCAGTGGCTAAAACCACCATATCTTTCTCCTCCAACCACTATTTGGATGATTCTAGTTGCTAAAAATTCTTCTATGTGTTAGACACCATGAGGAATAAGAACCAGGCCAAAGGTGTTGCCATTTGGGAGATAAAATTCAAACAAGGTGACTAGTTCAGAGCAGTCCATAACAGGGTGTTTACGGTGAGTTTTGAGTGAATCTTCTTTCTCCCTTTAAATTGCTGGCTACCAATTGATGCTAGGAGATACTTAAGACATGTATGATTGTGTGTATAAGGATTGGTGGCCATTGGAGGGCAGCTTAGAGCCCACGAAGGAGGGAGAAGATTACTATGGCAAGCTAAACAATTTGGGTGCTTGAGGATTGCAAGGCTTTTCTTCAAAGGTATGTGGACTTCTAGCCTTTACTTCATGTGTTGGGGTGCCTAGGCTAGTGAACCTTGTATTAGAATGGCTGGAATGATTGTTTTAAGGTTGATTTCTCCCTTGGTGATGTTGATTAACTTGAGAGTTTAGTGGAATTGAGAAGGTTATTTTTAGTGTTTGCATAATTGGCCTCAAATACTTGCTAAATTTGCTATTTTATGGTTGCTTGGATGAGTAATTTACTGCCTATGATGAATATTCAAAATGTACTTAGCATGTTAGGATGAGGACTATGAGAATTGAGAGAAGAAATCATCATGGATTATGTTTTTGGCTTGTACCCGTGAGCTATCATGAGTGGTTTCTAAGAAATGTTGCTTTGTACCTTAGCCATATTAGCTTCGAATGAGAAGTTTATGAGTATATTTGAGTTCATGGCATGTTGATATGATTGAATATTATGATCATGTGAAAAGGAATGGAAATTAATTCCATTTTACCTAAGTACCCAAGAGCATTAGTCTTGGCATGTTGATATGAAATTTAAAGTTATTAAGTGTTAATTAAGTACATTACAATGGCTTGATTATTGGCCTGAATTGACTACAGTGTTAATTAAGTATATGGCATAATGATATAACAATATGCACTTGAAAATATGTCTTGAAATGGCTAAGAAAGATTTGAATTAAAACTTATAGCTAAAACTTGATATAATGACTTAAAAAGTGGCTTCAAGTGAATTATTGAATTGAACCTTATTTGTGCCTTTGAGAGGCTAGATTTGAACTTTGTATATGAATGGCTTTAATGCCTATGTTTTGGCCATGGAATTAGCCCAATTATAGTTGGCTTTAGTGCCTATGTTTTAGCCCAGTTATAGTTGGCTTAGTGCCTAAAAAAGTACTAAAAAGAACAGTGAAAACTGAGTTTAATTTGGACTTAAAATAGTCCCAAAAATTAACTTTAAAAGTGATCGAAATGACCTATAACTGTCTAGTTGACCAGTACTTGAACCAAAATTTTCATTGGACAAAAAGTATTACCGTTTTAAGTAAAAATGCCATGATAAATCATAGCATATGACATCTTTGTTTTTGGTTAAAGTAGACTTAAAAATTGTTTTGGAATTTTACCCGGTAGAGCCAAAATGTAGCTATACCAGTTTGAGGAAAAAAAAAGAAGTATGAGATAAAATTTTTATTTGTCTGTTTTTGAAACTTAAATATTATAAGAATATCTTTGGTCAATAAATGAATTTAAATTGAGCTACTTGGCCCATTAGTTAGACACCCACTGGATGGGTTGATCAGCCAACTTACGATTTTGCAGCTGCTAGTTATTTGATATTCAGACAGTTATTTTCATTGGTGGCTAGAGAGGTCTACGAATTGAACTCCATTATGTCACCCAGTTATTGATGGTATTCTTTGGTGGCTGGAGAGGTCTACAGACTGATCTCTATTATGTCACTTAGTTATTGATGATGATTTATGCCTAGGGAGGCCTACGGGCTGATCTCCATTATGTCACACAACTACTTTTACTTGTGTCTGGAGAGGCTACAGCTGATCTCCATTATTGCACACATGTTGGTGCAGTGGCATAGGTCCAGAATAGGGACCATTGCACCAGTTTATTTTCCCTCTAGATCTAGTGTCTTAAAGTGTCATGTTCCTAGTCGGGCCAGTGAAGTATATTAAGTAATAAGAAGAATAATCATTAAAGATGAAGTTTAAGCTTATTTGGATGACTTTTTTAGAGAAAGTAGTAAAAATACAATAAAAGGGTATTTTAGTCATTTTTCACATATAATCAAATAAGGTGATTTTTGTAAAGCATGCATGTCAAAGGTAATAACACTTACTCTACATAATTTATTTGAGTTTGAAATGCTATTTCAGACCTTAAAAATACCTTAGGGGTATTTTAGTAATTTGGCACCCTAGTGAGTAATTAAATTATATAATAAAGTAAAATTATTCCTTTGACTGCACAGGTAAGTTAATAATATTATGCCATAATTAAAATGCTTTAAGTTTACCACTGAGTATCTTGTATACTCAGCGTACCTATTTTGGTGCGTAAGTACACAACAGCAGGAACTTGCCTCGTAAAGCGTGATGATAGTGTTTCAAAGGACACAAGTGAAGGATTTTGAAGTAATTTTTGTATAGTTTTGATATCCAAGTACCTAGGTGGGAATTGGGTAGAACATTTATGTAAGCTATGTACATGTAATGTAATTAAGCAAATATAACTTGCTGATGTATATAAAGTATCTTTATATGCTCTTTTAGTGCATGTATGATCAAATGTGAAATGTGATGTTGATGTGAACCTGAGGCTCTATATATGCATGTTTTAGTTGTGGCTTGAGGCCTGAGTTTAATGTGTGCTTAGGTTGATGTTAGGCTGAGAATGGGGGACCAGATGGGTCCAGGTGTTGTGAAATGTCTATAAAAGTGTTAAATAGGCTTTTTTAAATTTTGGGATAGAA
>CANXYI011712702.1:0-11248 GCA_948208565.1 Hura crepitans
ATATGGTTAGAAAATGAGTTACATGATAAAAATAAGCTTATGTGTGGTTATACGATCATATGAAAGTATATAGATGTGTATATCATGATGGTGGCTAAAAGTATATACATGCCCCTTTAAATGATTAAGTTAGTTGTATGGAAGTTTATAGAGAGATAATGAATAATGTATATGTTTCATTGATACACATATGTGTAAAAGCTAGGTATGGCTAAATGGTTATCAAAGGAAATATATGATGATTTTCCTTTGGCATATGATAAATAGGTTCCTAATGTGAACATAATGGCATGTAAAATGCATATTTTGTCTTAACACTTGCAAATGGTTGAAATGAGTAAAATCATATGATAGGCTTATATTAAGTTAGATTAACATTTGTAAGCTATACAAGGTTATAATCATATATGGAAACATGAGTGGTAATTGTATACTCATGATTGTGATAATGTATGTGCATAACCATATTGATGTTGAAAATGAGGCATTATAAATTAAAAACTACTTAAAAAGGTGAAATTTAAATTATAATGGTAATGCCCCAGATGATTAGGCAACTAAGATTGGATAGGTTAACCAATCAACTAGGGAGTTTTAGTAGTTACTAGTGTACCTTGAGTGCCTATATAACCTTCAGCCCTTGGATATAACTTCCAAGTCCTAAATATGACTTACTTGTCTTGGTGTGATCTACGGATCAATATAGCCTTCAGGCCTAGTTAGTCCCATTATCCAATTTTTTGTAGTTGTCTTTTAGGTATGGGCATAAAATGATTAAATTAACTTAAAGATTCAAATTGGTAGAACTAAATAGAATCTACTTGCATTTTTAATTAGTGAGTTTATTTATGATATTATGAACATGTAACTATGTATAAATGGTTAATTATGTTCATTATGGAATGATGATCTTTCATGATTAACCTTTTTAAATTATTATGAATGAGTGCCTTAATGCTTATATATATATACGATGAGTCATGTATGATCATGGTATAATATTAGTGTTTTTACATGAAACATATGTGAGCATACATATGCTAAAGTGAATACACCACTAAGCATTTGCTTAGGCCATCATTTTGTTTTATGATGCATAGGTTAAGGAAAAAGCATGTTAGAGTTAAAGCCTCAATACAACCGATTGGTCAAGAAGAGCATTTTTTTGGTATTTTACTTATTTTGTCATAAATATGTGATATAACTATTATTAGGGGCATTCTTATGTAATTGAGGAATTGGGTCTAATCTATGCTTTAAATGTATTTTGTAACTTCTAAATTTTGTACATAAAATTGTTTACATAAGTACAAATGTTAAAGTAGAATATACATAATTTCTTTTATTTAAGCTGGTTAAATTGACTTAAAGGGTCTATAGACCCAGATGAAGTTATTTTGTGATTGAATGTTTTAGAAGTGTTGTTTTGATACAAGTTACTATTTGGGATAGTGATCGGTATAACCGTTATGCTATTGAAATTTTAGCATAAGGACCTCAATAGTACACCTTAGAAAATGGTTTTTGAAAATCCATATTTTTATAACTATGTGCTTGCAAAGTATGTTTTAAATCTCAATAATAAGATTTTAATCAATAAAGGTTTTCAAAATAAGTCTTTGGATATTGGTTTGTGTGTCACTCCTTATTCGAGCCCGATGATCAAATTGGATAAGGGGTATCACATCGAGTATAAAATGAAGTGAGAGTACATTTTTAAGCATGTTGCACCCAGATTAGTTGGTATTGAATAAGGACATGGGAATTCTATTTTATTTTAAGAATAATGGAGTCTTACATGTAAAATTAAGAGGGCTCTGTAAAAATTAAAGGCATGCTTTTGTTTGTAACAAGGTCTGATATATGTGTGTGTGTTCCATTATATGGGTGCTACCTGCTATAGTTTGCAGAATTTACAGCAAAATTAGCTACTATTTTAAATAGGCTTCGAATAGGAATGTTGGGATTTTAGTTGAACTAAGGTGTATATATGCTAATTTAACATGTTTAAACCATATTTTCATGATATATACATACATAATACATGTAAAAGTGAAGTTATGATATTATCATGTTAGTTGTATAAACATGGGAGTATTAGGTGTTGTTATGTGTGTGTATATGTGCTGTTATGAAAGATGATGTCAATAAAGAAAAAGGATGTTCAAGTTATAGAGAGTAAGGTAGTTATTAGTATAAGGTAATGCATGTGTTGATTTCTAATAGTAGCACATTTTTTAAATTCTATATCAAATGAAGTCTTAAAAGTGCCATAAATTGATGGCTCATGTAAGGTTGGGTAGATGTAAGTAAAAAGAAATGATGTATTAGGTTGTATTATCATTAGTGTAAGTAGGTATGCAAAGTAAGGATTTATAATTTATGTTATATGTATATAGACATATAATAGGCAAAATTATTGGCTATAGGTAGGACAAGATAGGAGAAATAAAGCGTCTTAAAGAAAAGGGGAACCTAAAGTGTAAAGAGGAAGAGAGATTACAAGAACCAAAAAAGCAATGAAAATTAAAATTTTCCTCCTTAAGTCTAGGGATTTAGAAAAAAAAGCAAGAAAAAAAGAGTAACGTACGACCAAATTTAATAGAAGTAGAGGTGGAATTGGAATGAATAAGTAAGGAATTATTTTGGGTTTTGTTGATTTTCTATAGTAGTTCATATGAAATACATAAGCATGTAAAGCAATTTTTGTTAAATAATTACATCTAAATGAGTCAGTCAGAGTTTTAATAAATTAAGGTTATTAAATTCAAGATTATTATGGCGTTAAATTAAAGATAGTTTTTGTTGGAATTTCAGCAGCGGCATGCAATGCAAGTGCCATAGATATAAACATGTAGGTCAGTGTTTTGGGTTAATGAAATGGGAAGTAACTATTTCATCTTTCTTTTAAATGCAATTAGGGTTCCTTAATTACTATGGGTTAAATTAAGGTGAAATAACAATAAGAAGGATATGAGTTATGGGTAGATGGCGATTAGGGGTATAGAACTCTGATGGCAGTAAAAGGAGGAGTTATAGAGATAGGCATGAGTCAAAAGAAGGCAAAAGTTGAATAAGAATTGATGTTAATATTCCAAGTTAGTGCATCCTTAGATTTTGAATTTAATGAATTTATTTAAGTATACATGATTAACTTTGGGAAGCATATCAGTAATAGATACCGTCACAAATTATTGTTATTAGTTGTTTTGAAATGTTAAACATGAGTTATGTTAGTATAAAGCCAACTAGAATATAAGAATGGCTTTATATTTGTTAGCTAGGGTACTCATGTGACTTTAGGTCTAAGATAGGTGTAAAATTATAGATAGGATGATTACTTACATAAGCATCATAAATTAAGTTTATAATTATTGAATTGGTCTTATAATCAAACATTGTTAGTAAGTCATTAATGTAGGATAAGTAATCATAGGGGGAAAGCATTGGTATAACTAGAGACAAAAATTAGAAGGGTAGGTGGGGAGATAATCTAGTAATTATTAAAGACGTGATCAAGGTAGGGAAAGTTATGATATACCTACAAGTTCATGTAATAGATTTGATCTCTTTAGTTGCGAAGGTAGGTTGGTTCTAAGGATGTCCTTTCCTTTTTTGGCAAGTGGTAAGTATTATAGATTTCTTATATAAATGCTATTTTATTGACAACAAGTGTTTGTCATTTTAAACCAATGTTCCTTTTTATACTAAGCTGCCTAGGAACAATGAGGGTAGAATATGCATGCAATTGTGTTAATAAGAGGAGATAAATTACATGATGTGGTTATGCATGTTGTAAAGCATTATATATGTATGTGATTAAGTAATCTTTACATGTCATGAATTTAACACTAAGCAATAAAAAAGGGTTATTATGTGTCAAGCCTAGATTATGTGAACATGTTATGTGATGTTAAGTACAAGATGTGTTTAGTGGTGGATATATGTGTAATTTTGCATGACAACTTTGTTATATGCATAGGTAAGTATTTTCATTAAAAGTTATGAACATCATGGGGATTATGGATTTGGTTATACCTATAACTTAATTAGCTTGAAAGAAATAGAAATAAACACATGCATTTCAAGAGGCAAACTTAAGTAATGTATGTTGCATAGTTATCACTTAATGTCAACCTTAAAAAATAAAATGCAAGAAGCTTTAACTAATATAACTTGTAAAGTCGAGGGTAAAACTTTATAGAATACAGGATATGATAGCTTTGGCATGCCAAAGAGGGATTTTAAATAGATCTGCAATTGATGTGAGCTCGACATTGGTGTTATATGAGTTGTTATATGATTGATAGTGGGTAAGGTTGTAGATTTTACTCCAGCTTACAATACAAAACATGGCAAGGAGTTGGGCTGACCCATCTTTGTCATCAGTTTTAGCTTTACAGTTATGTACCCATTTATCCTTTCTCAAGGTCATTCTGAGAGTGGGTTACCAAAGGCTCTATGAATCTTAACTACACTTAAATTAAGCAGTACTATTATAAGATAAAATAGATGTAATGAGATCAAGAAATTTATCATAGAGTCGGCTATGCATATGTTTAAAGTATTGCATTTATTCGCATATAACCTTTTAGTAGAAGTTCACAGTTGACAAGTAACAGAGACAAGTTAGATACACTTTATATTTTCTTTCATTATTGTCATATTTGTTGTGACATTATCTTTTAATGTATTAATATCTTTCTGTTGTATAGGAAAAGAAAATTCAAATTTTAAGTCTTTTCTAAGAACATTTGTTATTATTCCAGTACAAGTGACCTGACTTGAAAAGGGTATATCATTGTAATGAAGGATGTTCTTAATATTAATCCATTATTTAAGTTTTTTTTTACTAGTATTAGGTTTGTATTAAAATAATGTCCATTATTATAAATTTTTACATTCGATAATTTATAGTCTATTTTTAATTTGGAACCACTTGTTGTATTTAACCTTATTGCTGTTTTCTCATAATATTTGCTAGGTACTAATCCTTCTTGTATGCAGTTTTGATTAGCTCCCGAGTCTATAAGTGCTAAGGTATTAATATGGTGTTTATTATTTATTACTAAATTAACTTTTACTATCCATTTTTGATAATTTACCCACGATATGCTACTTATGAATTCATCCTGATTTACTATAGAATTTTATGATTCTCTTATTCCTTGTCTTTTTTCTTGTTTTCTTACAAAAGCCCTAACTTTGTCATGGAGCAGTTTCTTTCCTATTTCTTCATTATCCTTCTTTAACTCTTGAATTTCTTTTTTAATGTTTTTTACTTGTTCTTGTAAGTCTTGTATTGTAATTATTGGTTTTTTTTGCAGTTTTAAACCCATCATAGATTTCTTCCATCTTATAAGGTTGATAGGTTTTCAATGACAATGAATAATGATAGGGCTTTTGTAATAACTAAGACTAAGAGAGATAATAGTTAAGAACAATGATAATGAAGCAGGTTTTTAACCTTATAAGATGGAAGAAATTATAATAGGTTTAAAATCGCAAAAAAACCAGCAATTACAATACAAGACTTACAAGAAGAAGTAAAAAACATTAAAAGAGAAATTTAAGAGTTAAAGAAGGATAATGAAGAAATAAGAAAGAAACTACTCCATGAAGAAGTTAATGCTTTTGTAAAAAAACAAGAAAAAAGATAAGGAATAGGAGAATCATCAAATTTTATAATAAATCAAGATGAATTCTTAAGTAGCATATCGCGGGTAAATTATCAAAAATGGATAGTAAAAGTTAATTTAGTAATAAATAATAAACAACACATTAATACCTTAGCACTTATAGACTTAGGAGCTAATCAAAATTGCATTCAAGAAAGATTAGTACCTAACAAATATTATGAGAAAATGGTGGTAAGGTTAAATATAGCAAGTGGTTCTAAATTAAAAATAGACTATAAATTATTGAACATAAAAATTTGTAATAATGGATATTATTTTAATACAAAACTAATACTAGTAAAAAACTTAAGTAATGGATTAATATTAGGAACACCCTTCATTACAATGATATACCCCTTTCAAGTCACTAGTACTAGAATAATGACTAATGTTCTTGGAAAAGACTTCAAATTTGAATTTTCTTTTCCTATACAATAGAAAGATATTAATACATTAAAAGATAATATCACAATAAATATGATAAATGACAAAAGAAAACATAAGGAGGATCTAGTAAGTGAAATAAATAGTTTAAGGATAGAAAATAAACTAAAAAAGCCTTAAATAAAATTGAGGATTAAAGAAGTTGAAGAAAATTTGATTGAAAAAGTTTGTGCACATGTTCCAAATGCTTTCTGAAATAGAAAGAAACATAAAGTAAGCCTTCCCTACATCCCTGAATTTAGTGATTACATGATTCCTACTAGGGCCAAAGCCATACATATGAATGAAGAACTATTAAAAACCTGCATGCAAGAAATAAAAGATTTAAAAGAAAAGGGTCTAATAAAGGATTCAAAATCTCTATGGTCATGTTTAGCTTTATATGTAATGAAAGCTTTTGAGATTGGAAGGGGAGCACCTAGATTAATAATAAATTATAAGCCATTAAATAAAGTTTTACAATAGATCAGATACCTAATTCTAGATAAGAGTGATTGCTAAAAAAACTATACAATTCTAATATATTTTCAAATTTTGATATGAACTCTAGCTTTTGGCAAGTTCAAATTCAAGAAGAAGATAGGTATAAAATAGGATTTAATGTTTCTTGTGCACACTATGAATGGGACGTGATGCCTTTCAATCTAAAAAATGCACCATTAGAATTTTAGAATATGATGAATGATATTTTAATACCTCATTAGCAATTTGAAATCGTCTATATAGATGATGTTCTAATTTTTTTCTCAAACTTTACAACAACATTTTTCTTCTTTACAAAAATTTTTCCAAGTTATAAAACAAAATGGTTTAGTCATTTCTACAACAAAACTAAAGCTTTGTCAAACAAAAGTTAGATTTCTAGGACACGAGATTTATCAAGGAAAGATAAAAACCAATTCCAAGAGTTTTAGAATTTATAAAAAAATTTCATGATGAGATAAATGATAAAACACAATTACAAAGGTTTTTAGCATGCCTCAATTATGTATCTGATTTCTTTAAAGATTTAAACATATTATGTAAACCATTGTATGATAGGTTAAAGAAATCTCCTCCTCAATGGTCTAAAGTCCATACCAATGTCATTAGAAAAGTCAAAGAAAGAGTCAAGTATCTTTCTTATCTAAGTTTGCCCCATCCTAAAGCTTTTCTAATTGTAGAAATAGATGCATTAGAATTAAGTTACGGTGGTATTCTTAAACAATGGCTAGAATTCAAAGAGTCCTTAGTTCATTTTTACTTTGGCTTTTAGAATGATACCTAGAAGAAATATTACACTATAAAAAAGGAAGTTTTGGCCATGGTTTTATGTATTAAAAAATTTAAAGATGATTTCTATTTAAAGAAGTTTCTTTTAAAAATTGATTGTAAAACTGCAAAAGGTATTTTGGAAAAAGATGTGAAAAATCTTATTTCAAAACAAGTTTTTGCTAGATGGGAAGCTTTTTTAAGTAATTTTGATTTTAAAATAGAGCATATAAAGGGATCTAATAACTTATTACTTGATTTTCTTTCTCATGAATTCCTACTGGAAAAACCCCAAAATGATGACCCCAAATAAATAAAAAATGTCTAAAGAATCCTATGCTCTAACCACTGCATCTAATAAATTCCTACCTCTCTAACCTCAAACCCCAAGACCACAGACTCCTAATATAAGACCTTATAATCCACAGTCTCAACCAAGTATTCCAATAGTCTCAAGCAATTTTCAAAGACCTTCAACCTTTTTCCATAGTTGGGCTCTACAATCAACCCAAATACCTCCTCGGCCTTTACCCTTTCCGCTTCTTTCTCAAAAACCTCTTCATGACATTACCTAAAACCTAATCCCATCTTTCTAATGTATCTTGAACCAGTACACCTTTAACGCCCCAAAATCTCAATATTGTGAATAGTACTTTTTTCAGGATGTGAATTGTGCTACTCAAGATTTGAGGGTTACACTAATGCTATAGAATGAGAGAACAACCTTATAATTTTTTTATATTAACCTGTAGGAAAGTTAATGCATAATATGGAATTTTCATAAAAACCCATAATATATAACATTAGCCCACTGGTGAGTTAATATTGAAAAAGTCTGATTTCACAATTTTGCACATTAGCTTATTAGTGGGTTAATGTTGAAAAAGTCTAATTTCACAGTTTTACACATTAGCCCACTAATGAGTTAATGTGTAAAAGTCTATTATTTCAATTTTTGTATGTTTAACCGCAATAAGCATAAAGGCATATGTTGCAATGAAGTCTCTAAGCTGGTAAAAAAGCCAGAAGTTATGGGAAGGAATATGGTTAAGAAGGTTATGTGATATATGTGGAAATATAGATGGAATTATGTATTTAAAGGTGGTCATGATAAGAAGCATTCATGCCATAAAATGGAAGCTAATGGGTTAAGGTATGGAAGTCTAACCTTATGATTTTTCATATTAACCCAATGATGGGTTAAGGCATAAAAGTCCATCATCAGGTAGTTTTTGCCTATTAACCTACTAGCGGGCTATAATGTTAAAAATCTGACTTCACAGTTTTGCTCATTAACCCACTGGTGGGTTAATAGCTAAAATTAAAGGACGTGAAAAACATGCAAAGATGGAAGTAGCATATTTTTATCAAATTTCTTAGTTTTTTACCATGGATTTTTCAAGACATTTAAGGAATCATATGTATGATTATTTAGGGTCATAATATATGTAAAATTGATGTTGGAATGGAAGAATGGATATATAAGAATAAAGGGAAGAATTAAGCAAGAAGTGAAGGATTTTTTGCTTGGGCTTGGATATGGGCCATTAGATCTCTTTTAATGAAATGATCCTGGCCATTGATTGTTGATATAAAGGGCCATTTTCTAGTAACAAATCACATTTTTCTTCTAGTAGTAAAATATAACTTCCTTCTTCTTCTTCTTCTACTTCTATTTATGTATCTTAATAGTTTGCATTTATATTATTATATTAAGGTTTTATATAAAGGTATTTTAAAGGATATATATAATATGGTTTTATATCATCTTTCATTTGAATCCTGTGACAAATGAGTAAAGGATATCATAAAAGGTAACAAAGGTCATGGACAATTTGATTTAGTTTTTCTTGGTTTCTTCAAATTAATCTCTTTAGTATTGGGTTATTGAGCACTCAAGCCTATGTTACATAGCATATGTCTAGACTATATTAATAGGTCCATCTTAACTAGTCTATTAGTTTATTAAGCATATTCAAGGTAATAGGCTTATAGCTAAGATCGAGGAAATGTGTGTAATATACATATGCACCAAGAGTTGGTGACCTAATGATTCAGTAGTTGTATGAGATGCAATTGGCTTGGAAAATCTATAATTGAATTTTCAAAGATGGCTTCTTGAGCATACTTAAGGTCAAATGGGCTTTCTTAAATCAATTAATAATAGCATATTGCTTTGTAGTAAAATAGTGGGAGTAATATACATGTGTTTTATTAAAGACCTTATAAAATGCATTCATGTACATAATTATGTATCTAACATTATACTCTCAATCTTCACTTAGCAATGACAATATATAATACATAACCTAATATAACTTTGAGAAATAAGTTCTCAAAAGGTATACGGATAGCTTACATGTTAGACACATATGTTCCATTAGACACATATGTTCCACCTCTTCTAATTCATGATATTCCTGCTGGGAGTAGGATGCTTTTTTGAAGTACATAGGGATATTACTGGCAATTAGGTTGCCTCTATGTCTCCTAAATATTAGAAAAAGCTCATATCATCATTCATCATCTTATGGAATAGAAAGATATAAGATATCTAAGGTGTTATTCTATTTGAAGATGGTAGAGGACACTTTAGCCTTATAGGTTGAAGGTGTTGGCTTTAACGAAAGGTTTAAATACCATGAGTTTTGTAATAGACTTAGAATTAATAGTTAATTCTATAATCGCATTACTAGATATGGTAAACCTGATTAAGACTTTTGTGTTAGGAATATAAATTACAATCTAATTAGTTGAAAGCCCATTGAAGAATAAAGAAAGGCAAAAAGACTAAACCTAAAAGGATATTGCAAGTCATGTAATAAGTCTCAAAAGAAGGAGAAGCATGGTGATGCCTTTACTTCAGGTATTTATGTTATTAAAATAAATAATAGTACTACTTTTAATAACCACTCAAGGGTATTGGATACTAGTTGTGGTTCTCATTTGGTTTCTAATTTGCAAGGACTAAAGAGTGGTAGAAAGGTGAGTAAAGGAGATGTAGACTTATGCGTGGAAAATAGAGCAAGAGTTGCTGCATTAGTTGTAGGAACATATTATTTGCATTTACCTTTTGGATTAGTATTGGAACTAAATAATTGTTATTATGTTCCTTCACTAAACAAGAATATTATTTTGTTGTCTTATTTAGTTTAACAAGATTTTGAGGTTTCCATTAATAAGACAAAGGTTGCTTAATTTTTTAAGAATAATATATCTTATTATTTTAGTTCAATTATTAATGGAATATATGTTCTTGATAATGAAAAAGAAATTTAGAATATAAATGCCAAGAGATAAAGAATTGATAGATTAAAAACATCTTTCTTGTGGCACTATCAACTTGGTCATATAAATGAGAAGTGATGCATGACTATGTTATACAAATTGGATGACTTAGGTTCATTTGATTATTAATCATTTGAAGCATATGAATCTTGTTTGGTGGGCTAGATGATAAAAATGCCCTTTAATGGTAAGGGTGAATATGCTAGTTGGGTATTAACACTAATACTTTAGAAGTATATGGCCTAATAATGACACATACAAGAGGTGGTTAGCTTTACTTCATAACATTTATTGATGATCATTCATAATATGTGTATGTATACTTGATGAAGTACAAATCTCAACCTTTAAAAAGTTCAAAGAATTCAAAAATAAAGTTGAGAAATAACTTGGTAAAATTATTAAAACACTTTGATCAAATTGAGAAGGTGAATACTTAAGCCAAAAATTTCAAAGCTATCTAAGAGATGATGAGATATTATCTCAATAGACTCCTCTTTATACACCAAAGCATAATGGTGTATCAGAAAGGAGAAATCGAACTTTGTTAGACATTGTTTGATCCATGATAAGCCTTACAGATCTGC
>CANXYI011712805.1:0-18415 GCA_948208565.1 Hura crepitans
TATTATTATTTAAAATGACTAAGACCAAATTTTTATCTACATCAAATCATCATCAAAACATATTAATATGATCTGATTAAAAAAATAAAAATCATTTGAACCCAACCTTGAAAATTTTGAATTTTAAAATGTCTACTGCAACCACTTTTTCAACCGTTTTTTATTCTTTCAATGGAACCTTGCTTTGATACCATTGTTGGTTTCTATCAATCATGCACAGTGGAAAATTTCAAATTTTCTATGGAATCCAAACATGTTATTTGGCCATTAAAAGAATCGAAATTAATTGATAATAAGAAAAATAAAGAATAGTGTTTACCGTTCTTCATTTTTCTTGAATTTCACCACATCGGGTTGTCGCAAACCATAGTATTCCTCAATTGGAAGCAGCTCCAAGGTATCCACACAAGGATTTCTGGTGAATATCTAAATATCTATAGGCTAGTAAGATTATTTAGATGTGAAGAGAAGAAAAATAAAGAAAGAAAAAATCTACCACGGAGAAAAATAACTTCTATACAAATTTCAAAGAGGTTACCCATAGCGAATGACTTTTGAGGCTTATTTATCTCCTCTTAATTGCCCTAGGTCTAAATTTAATCTCATTAAAATTTAACCTCAATTGGGTTTAATTAAGCCCATCAAATGGGCCAATTAAATTAAGCCCTACGTAGAAATCCTAGGTGGGCTTTCTGTGCATAAGTTTGACCCAATCTTTGACTAATTAATTTAGGCCCCTTCTTGGTCTAAATTTGAATAAGCTATGGATCTAATTTAAAGTCCTTTTAACACTTAAAATATGGCCCAAAAATTAGACCCAAATAAATCCTTCAAGTAGGCTTTCAAGGCCTTAATATATCTAAGCCTAATTAGCTATATACATTAATTTTGACTGTAAACCTAAATTAATTATTATTTCTTATTTCTTTCCCTTCCAATGACATCTCATGTCATTTAATATCTTAGTATAATTTAATTTATTAAGTTCCACAAAAGATCCTTTATGATTATGACCCTATGGGTTTTTGAAACACATTAGCAGTATTTAGTGAGAAAACTAGTTTGACTAAGATTCTACAAAAGAATCCTAGTTTGACTGGGACTCTTTCAAAGAATCCTAGTTTAACTAGGACACTACCAAAGAATCCTAGTTTGACTGGGACTCTTCCAAAGAATCCTAGTTTGATCGGGACTCTTCCAAGAATCCTAGTTTGATTGGGACTCTACCAAAGAATCCTAGTTTAATCGGAACTCTACTAACTTAAACTCTTTAAGTCAATATTGATCTCCCATCAATATTTCTCACTCATATACAAGTCAAGAGTGATATTTACTAACACATCATGACCATCCAAGTGCTAGAACATCGAAATGGTTTGACTTATCCTGTCTATATATAGTTACGGTGTAATAAACTCCTTTCACCATCTTTTATCTCATTCAGGTTTGAGTATAGACTTGTGTCAACTTAATGCTTAATTAAGTATGTCTAATTAAGCCCTAAATATGTTAAATCTAGTAATATTATTTTTATTCCAAAAATGCCCTTGTGAATCCCATTCATATTTACATTTTACTTTGATTAAAGTTTCCTGAATAAAGATCATTACTAGATTATTGAGATAAACTCCCCACTAGTAATCTAGGGTAGTGAATCCTTTATTGATCACTACCCTATCCTTAAGTATCTCATGATATACCCAATCTCCTAGCTATGTATACATCATGGCAAAGTAAAAGCATCAGAGTCAAAGTATATCATTCCTTTCTTAAGATAGTTAGTGGTCTTAAGTCTCAAGATACTTGCACCACTATTATGATGAGATACTTTCACTGACATAGATTAAATATCCATGTGAAGATCTGATGATAAGTCTTTGATGAACTTGCTTCTCAAGCAAACATCCACATGTTAACTCTATACATCGACATGCTTACAATTAGTGAGAACTCCTACTTGATCTAATCAAGCAGTATAACACATGATAGTCTATTTACTTGACAATGTCCTATCTTGTTAATAGTATCACAATTACAATTAATAAGAATCTCACATGATAAACTCTTTATGATTTCTTTTGCATTGTGATTATATACCAGGGACTTCATTACCTAGTTTAAGACATAGCAAGCAATTATAATATAATGATATAAATGCACCAAGTAATAAAGTAATGCCTCTTCATTAATAAATGAGTTTCTATGTACGTAATATGCTTGTGCTCTGTGGCATACAACTAACAATGCAATAGTAGAATTCCTTGTTAACCAATCAATAGAAGGCAACTAATGGAGTTTCATATAACAAGATGACAATTTAGCCCTAATTATGGACCAAAAGTGGCAAATGTACTTTGACAGAGTTGTAAAAACAAGGGAGAAAAAGTAAAAGTAGTTTTGATAACTCACAAAGGTGAAACATTGATGTTAGCTGAGAAGTTAAGGTACAGAGTTACAAATAACTTGGTAGAATACAAAGCTTGCATACATAGGCTTGAAAGCATTATTGGCTCTCATTGTAAAGACAGTTGATGTATTCAATGATTCATCTATAGTAGTTTATTAGGCTAATAAGGAATAAACTATTCAAGAAGAAAAATTGATGCCTTATTTAGAGTATCTAAGATCCTTCAGTAGGTAGTTTGAAATGTGCACTTTCCCACATTTTAAGGGACGAGAATTAGCTAGTAGATGCATTAGCCACCCTAGTTTCCATGTGGGATAATCTAAAAGGAGTAATCATGAAACTAGTCCTTATTTCCAATTTAGAAAGGCCATGTTATAAAATAGAATAAATAATAGAGATAGAATAGAAAGAAGGTGAACCATGATTTTACAATATCTAGAATTACCTAGAAAATGGGAATTTCTTTAATAAGATTTAGATAGGGATAATATAATTGTACAAAAGTTGTCAACTCAATTCATCAGTGTGGAGGGGGTCTTGTACAAGAGATAGTTAGATGGTCTTTAGCTCTATTATTTAGGTGAGAAAGAAGTTGAGAGGATTATAAAAGTGATGCATTTGGGATCTTGTGGCACACATATGAATAGTTTAGAGTTAGCAACAAACATAATATGTCATAAGTTTTTTTAGCTTACTATGGAACATGATTATTTGAAATATGTAAAAAAAATGCCATAAGAGCTAGCATTATATGGACTTAAGACATGTGTTAGTATAAAAAATACATAGTATCTTTGGCCATTTGCTACTTAAGGGATAGACATAATTAGAGAGATACATCCAAAAACATCAAATAGGCATGGTTTCATCATAGTAGCCATTGATTATTTCTCTAAATGGGTTGCAAAAGAGTCTTTTAAGAACTTAGGAGCAAAAGAGATGGCTATGTTTATGGAGATAAATCTAATTTGTAGATATAAGGTCCTATACCACATGGTTTCAAATAATAGTGCCCAATTTAAAATGAAACAAAGGAACTATTGCAATGATACAAGATATAGCATCATAAACTCTCTCCTATAGATAACAAACCAACAACACAATTAAAGTGACAAACAAAAATGTCAAAAAGATCCTAGCTAAGATGGTAATGACTTTTAGAGATTATATTGATAGACTTTCATTCACTCTTTGTGTTATAGGATGATAATTTGAACTTTGGTGGGTTCTACACCATTTTCCTTTGAATATGGAATAAATGTGGTACCCCCTATGGAAATTGATCTCCAATCATTGCGGTGGCTATAGAAGCTAAGATTCTTAATGTAGCCTTGTATAAATAGAGGTTTTAACAGTAGAACTTGTTAGATTAAAAGTGTTTAAAGGCTAATTAACACAATCAAGTTTATTAGAGAAGGATGGCATGAGCTTTTGGCAAAAGGTTAAAGAATCACAAATTGAAAAAAAGGATTTAATATGACACCCCTCACCTAGTATGATAATCATACTCAAATGAGAAGTGGCAAACAAATCAATATTTGAACTTACTCTATTAAAAAACCTGTCCAAATTAAAACCTTTACAAAACATTTAATTATATATGAACTTTTGAAACCTTGCTTTATTGAAATTTAACTTTTTAATTTCAAAAAAATTTTGGGAATCCTTATGTAAAAAATCTAGCAGCATAACGGCTCTACCAAGGCACTATCCAAAAATGAATAGTACCTACAAGTTTAAGAGTACCTCTAATGACTTATTCAATATGCATACAATAGAATTGGATCCTTCTGATCGACCCAAAAACTCAACACAACATTTCTAACATACAAGCATTCTCATAAAAACGAACAAAATAAAATCCAAAATTGAAAGATTAGTTGTACATTACAAAAGTAAAGTTTGTTTATTTAAGTTTACGAAACATTGCATAATACTAATTTAGGGCCAAATCCTTTTTGTACAATATATGAGTGCACTACATTCATGACAACCCATAATTTACATAAAAGAAATCAAAAATACCAAAAGAAGAGCTATATCTTATTCTACACAACTACTCGAGGCTTTAGCTTTTATTTGTGGTCTTTAACCTATGTACTGCAAAACAATGATGCACTAAGCATAAAACTTAGTTTTATATTCAATATAGCATACATCAGTTTATTCATTTATGATAAGCAACATATTTTAATCCTTACCTCACTTGTCATGTGACTAAATCATTAAAAGGATACATGCATGGTAATAATATCTAATGTATTATTAGTAGCATGAGAATAACATTTAACTGTTATATTAGCAACATTCATACTTGTATGTTGTAACATACACATAATTTAAAATCTCATTTAAGTAAGTTATTTTATCCAATATCATGTTACAATTTGATTTAATCCCATTTACCCACATATAAGAGATGGTTACCTTTAACTAGATAACGAGACATAGTAACCACAAAGGTCTTAAATAGTGACCATAGATGTCTCAAATAATGACCTATAAGTCTTAACTCTGTCATATAGCTTGAAGGCAAAAATACAGTGGCTTATCAAACTTAAAACATTAACTCGTAGGCTAATAGCACTAAAGGGCCCAACACATTGACCCATAGGTTAGTAGCACTGAAGTGACCAATATATTGACTTATAGGTTAGTAGCCCCAAAATGCCCTACTCAATAGCTAGTCTCCCTTATTTACTAGTGAACCTATCAAAGCTAGGTTGTTTACATATATGGGCCACTACCTTTTACTTTTTAATTTCACCTTTATAAAGTAACTTAGGTATGTTTTATTACATATATGGTCAACAAATGACCTTAAAGGAAATACTATATTTCTCTATTACTTACTCATATAATGGTCATCATGTGTTTCTCATTGACATTATTATCATCACATCATTTACAATTCTCATATCATGTTTTATACCTATAAACATATGAAAAAAGTGTACTTCCATGTATTAAGCTCTATACTTATCATATCATGACATGCTATCTCATAAATCAACATAATCATCCATAAGAAAAGCCCTCATACATAAACATGTAGTTTATGACTAAGGACATTTAAAGCATTCTCATTCGTATAAAAAACATTTATAAGCGTAATTTTCATTTTGACCATTTATAATAGCCTAAACATCAAGTCATGATAAGCATAACCAAATAATGAAATTTGCCAACATAAGACAAACATAGGCATAATAGTCATTGAAATTTTATACAATTTAATTTATTACCATATTGCTTACCCTAATGCCAACTTAAAAACATTATCTCAATCTTGTTATTTAACCATGCAACATATTTCCATGTCATATGTCACTTGTGTATAACATATCATACTTGTCTAGACATACCCATACTAATATACATATCATATTAACATCAATTATCATTTAGCCAAACATCAATTAATTATGTATAATATGTCATATTTGTATCGTTAATACATCACCATTTAATTCCATACCATATAACATCATTTACAACCACATAACACAATTATTTTCACACTTGAGTGTTTAGGCCATCATGCATTTAAACACATTTCCATCACTTTTTCATCATTCAAGGCATTAAATCACACACATACAATCACAATTAACATTTTCAAACCATATTAAGTCATTACATTCTATTTCATAAAATCAAACATTAATTACATGCATTAATCACAAGCTTTAATTCATAATTTATCCCAACAATATATACTATAGTGAATTCACTTACTTGTGAGCTTATATACACCCAAATAGGTCTTTTAGACCTTCTTATTGACCTTTGATTTGTTAGGTGCCTCTTTCTTTACATTACATACAACATTTCAACAATTAATATTTAGTATAAATTGATTGTCTCAACAAAAATGAAATCTAACCTTATAAAAATCTTATATAACCCCTAAGGATCCTTAGAAAAATATCAAACTTAAGAAATTCTTACTCTATCAAAAAAATGGTTAGTATTCACTTTATCTTGTTACCTTCAAAATCTTGGAATCAAATCTTGATTTCTTCAATTTCTCTCCATAATCAAAGCTTAATCCATGCAAAATAGTGTTCAAAATTGATTTCGGATTTTAATTTAAAGGGAAAAAGAAAAAAAACAAAGGGAAAGGAAAGGTGGATAATGTGTTGGCTATGAAGGGATGGAGGACGAAGAGAAGCCCTATTCACATGTTGACTATTTGGGGTATTTTTTTACCCTTTTTATAGGTCAAAGAAATTTAAGTGTCAACATTTTCTTCCTCTCATTTAAATGTCCTAATTAATCATCCTTTTTTTAAATTTCCTTTGAATAATTTTCCACTCATTTTAATCCCTAAATAAATCTTCTAAAAATCACTTAATGCCCTCTAAATCATGTTTAAAAGTCTTAACCAAACCACACTCAAAAAATAAATAAAATTATTACTTTTTAACTTTGCTCAATTTTTAGAAAATACTTCTTAATGTTTAAAAATTCAAATTCCAATAACAATGGACTATTTCAAATATTTAAGTATTAGGTTGTATCGATCCTAGAATTGTCTGAGCAAAAACCAAATATTTTATGGCTTAGCTAAATCTAAGTCATTATTCACATGACACTGCCATAAAATACTTATTGCCATTTTTAATAATCTAAATGACTTCATTTTCACTTCAAAATTTATCCAAAATTATTTTATGATTAATACTTCTATTTGATCACATTAGTGTGAGCCGAGTCTTGAGAAAACTATTCATGTCTCAAAAAGTACTATTCTTAACATCAGGATTTTTAGACATTACATTTAGTCCTTATGTAGATGAGATTGAGCCTTATTGATGCAAAGGGAAAGTTTCAACTAAAATTTGAAGGAACCTTTATCCATAAGAAATTATTGCCAAGAGAAGCTACAATCTTCGTAGATTGTGATAGAAACAAATACAAGGAACATGTTAATATGGATAGATTAAAACAGTTCTATTGTTAAACACAAATAAAAGAGTAAACTAAGAGAAAAGTAGGCCTATGAGTCAAAAATAAAAAAAAATAGTGACCTTGCTAAAAATGGGCACCTCAATAGGATGAAAACTAAAAAAAGCCATTTTCTTTAACAATTGAAGGCCAAGAGAAAATAGTCAACTAAGAAAACTCGCATAGGTTAATTAATGATAGGAATTTAAGATGTAAGTTAGGTTTCCCATATTCAAACGAGGATCTATGTTATTGCTTTAATGTCATGTTGGTATTATCATAAAATGGCAATATGATATAAGTAGATAGGACCACTTTAATAATCTCGATTAAGCATCTTATGGGCTGTAGAAATAGAGATATTATTATGAAAGTTCAAACTACATTATTTTGTATTCAAGTTTGGCAAAGTAATAAAAGTACACACTTTTTTAGTTCTTCCATCTCTTGTTACAATTTTTA
This sequence comes from Hura crepitans, assembly GCA_948208565.1. Classification (NCBI taxonomy): domain Eukaryota; kingdom Viridiplantae; phylum Streptophyta; class Magnoliopsida; order Malpighiales; family Euphorbiaceae; genus Hura; species Hura crepitans. The sequence goes on from CANXYI011712805.1 coordinate 7,820, forward strand.
TCTTATGTTTTCAACCAATGAGATTTGTTATCTCTACAAGAATTGGTCACCCATTCCTCATATGTATCAAAAGTTTGGAAGTTGCAAGTAGCTTTAGGAGAAATGTTAATCTTTAAATATCCAACAATAATAGTAATAGACAATTCTCCCACTCTAAATGATAAAAGGCTAAAGATAGTGCCCTAGACCTCACCAAACTACCTCATAGAGGGATTAACAATGCATAAATTAACTCTATGTAACCTAGCCAAAGGAAGACAACTAAATTTGCCACTCCATCATACAAACTATAAAGGAATCCATCGCCTGATGAAATTTATGTTTCCATTAATAGAGGCACCTAGCTAAAGGACCCATTGCTCAGCATTTGAAAAAACATAAAAACATATGAGGAAGTAAATGTTTTAGACTGTAAGAACTGAGGAGTTAAGAGGGAGGATTATCCAACAAGTGAATATTCTCTTACAATAAAATCTCAAAAAAAAAAAGAGTTCTTAGGAATAAAAACTTGAAAAGGCTTTCTAAGCAAAAGGCAAGTTGGGGACAAGATGAAAACCTATTAAGGGAGTCTATCTTTAAAAGTCAGTTAGGAATGAAAACCTGAAAGAGCTTTTTAAGTAAAAGATAGACTAAAGAATAGTGTGAAAACCTATTAAAAGTGGTCTATTCTAAAAAAAATTGTACATAAAATAAAAAAGAACACTTATGGAAAAAAATGGCATCGCCTATTAAACTGCATCCAATCCTATGGTAGTCTCAATAAGGATTAGAAGAGAAAGGTTTAAGCCTCTTCTGTGTCATTTATTACATTGAATAATTGGTAGTTCTTGAATTGGCCCTCAGAAGTAATAGTGAGATATTGGGCAAAGAAAATGAAAAAGTAAACACTTGCACAAAGAGATGGGATATCCATATGACTATCAGAATAAGATAACAGGGAACCTAGAAAAATCAATTCCCTTTTAGGAACCCTTCTAATAGCTAGTAAAGGGGAAATACCTAATTCTTTGACCACCTTATATGGGTAGTGGGTGATATAATTAGGATACTAGGGTAGTGTCTCGAACGAATAGGACATAGCTCTTAATGTGAGAATCAAAAAATATTAAATTATAGGTCAAAGAAATGAGCTTTAGCTCTTAGACAAGGCAAATCGAGTTAGACCCTTCAAAGAAATTTCAAGCCACTAAGAGGAGAAAGAGTAGGATTTGCCCAAGTAGAGGAAAGATTAAGAATTTAATGAAGTTTTTTAGAGAAATTCATCACCCATCAGAGCAAGAAATAGAAACACCTAAGAGGCATAGGGATCTATATGCATTGAAATGACCATTTTTATGTCAAAAACTGCCATTTGCACCATGGCCAAAATGACCATTTCCATATAATTAAAAATGGCCGTTTTATGTTTTTGCAAAACAATAATTTTGACCTTAAAATAGTAGTTTCACTGAGGACAAAATGGTTATTATGCCTTGCTTAGTTATAAAAAGCTTTTTTTTCTCTACTTTTACTTTATCCATTTCATCTTTGTCTATCTTATCTCTATCTTTATGCATACACATTACTTATCACACCCCTGAAATGCCACTTTAATGCCTGTAAAGTCACCTATGATACCAACCCTGTAGTTTTTTATTAGCTTACTATAGAAGATGTGAAGCGGTTCAAGTGATTACGCATGGTAACTTTTATTGGGAGCATATATTTTTTCACATATGCACTGCGCGAATTATGCATCCTCTAAAGAGCAAACTACTGCTTACTCAAGTCAAATGGTGTGACTTTTATTTTTAGAGATACACCATATACCCCAAAGTTGCCTTAGGATTTTTGAGAACTCTCCAATGCCAGCATGCATATCCATGAAATTCCACTTTTATTCAATTTAGGGTTTTAGGGGAACACTATTAGCTATCAATATTATAGTTCACAGAGATGCTACACCTACTTATTGATAGGGTCTTAGAGGTTATAAAGAGCCTAGATGAGCACTAGGCTTTCCTTGGCCAAGCTAACACCTTTTACTAGGCCAACTAGACTAAGGCCTCTTCCATCAATGACCTATTGTACTGATACCTTCATAGAGTTTAGCGGTCTCCTATTTGGGATGTGTGGGCAGCACCAATCATGTGAACTAGATAGAGCTCTATGGACTATGGGATAAGGAACATAGTGCATAGTTTAATCTTACACCTATTATATTAGAGCACCTTTACCAAAATAGTAGGTCCCCTAGTAAAGGCATCATTGCTAGGGGAGTTATCATGACACTCTTGCTCGATATTGGCATTAAGAAGCAGCATATTAGAAGCGGACTTCAGTAGTAGTACTAGTTAATGAAGATATATACTTGCTATAAGGATTATGAAGAATGATCTCCAGTTGCCAACTGGGTACATACTGCCTATAGTAGAGGAGCTCAACAAATAATTAGGTCGATAGCTTAGCGACCTAGACCAAAGGATATATTATTCATAGCAAATATGGTTGAGATATTCAGTGAGCATTCACCATCAAGCCTTTTACTCTGCCTATAATCACATGGAGGCAGATGTAGTGGATTAATGAAGTGAGACCTTCTTTAGCTACACCCATAAAAGCACCTGCTAGTCATTCATTCAAGGCCCTATTGTGAGGTATAAAGATTCGGATCATAGAGGCACTCTATGTGTTGCATACTAATCTAGGTGCAAGAATTAAGGATACTCACTGAGAGCTCACTACTAGACTCAATTCCTTTGAGGTAAAGATCCAGACCCTCTGAGCTTCTAAATATCCACCAGAGCCTTAAAGCTAGCTCTTTTTTTATCTTCATTTTATTTATATGTTATTCAATGTACATATTAGTATTATGACACTAAAACTTGTACTCCAAAAGTTGGTTATTTTTAAAACTATAATTTACATTGAGTACCTCTTCTTTATTGCATTTATCTTTATTTTACTGCATGAAAAATGAAACAAAATATGAATGGTGATGAAAATAATGAAAAAAAAACTATGATAAATGTATAGTAGATGAAATGAAATGATACAATATTACAATAACCATAAAGAGAATAGAACAAAAGAGATTACGAGTAAGGTGAAATATGGTGTGCACCCCTACATAAAAAATGTATCGTGACTATAATCTTTTTTGTTCACTAGCATACTTCAACCTTGGTTACAAGGGGCATTCTCAATACAATTGACTAACCAATTCATAAAAATCACTTAGCCAAATAGCAAAGGGGCAAGCTATAAGGTTTTGTAAGCTTATTAGACTATTCTCAAAATTTAAATTGCAATATCACAAATGTCATTCAAAAGAGCATATCTAACATATGCTTTGTCACAAGGGGCAAGGAATATGGCAAACAATCAAAATCATTCCAACATTGAGATAATTTCAGCAATAAATGTCTAAAGTATTAGAAATAGTACATGAATTAGTGACCAAACTCAATAATTAATTAATCTATGCTATTGTCAAAGCAATAGATCCATGTTTTAAAACATACATAAAGCTAACAAAAGTTGCACCCATAATGTAAGGGCCTTAGATAAAGCCTACAGAAGTTACACTCACCAAGTAAAAAGAAGCCCTTAAATAAAACTAATAGAAGTTGCAACCACCAAGTAAGGGGAAGCTCTCAAACAAAGATGAGAGAAGTTACACCGATCAATGGGGGGAAACTCTTGAACAAAGATGATAGAAGTCAAACCTATCAAACTAAGAGAGCTTTTAAAATATTTAAGTAATTCATAATGAGAAAGGTCAGCCCGTGATCAATATGCCTCTCTCCTTTTTTGAACTTTGGGTTACCTCATACACTTTATAGTCACCTCCTAAATGTTGAGGGCAATTGTAGACCTAGGTTTTTAAGGCTCTTATTTTTGGATTGCCAAATGATTAAGAAAGGATAATATTTCCAATAAATAAGAATATCGATGTCTGATTTAACGTTCTCTTCATTTAAAATTTTGAGATAATTGTTCACTTTTCAATATAGGTTTGTATTCAAATCAACATGCTTATAGTGACCCAAATTATGAGAAAAACAAGGTTTGTATAAGTAAAATGGCTTTGAAAAGGATGTAAAAATGATTGTTCTTTTTTTTTTTACTATTTAGGAAAAAATTATATGGTTTTATCCTCAAACAGTCATTTCAGTTTCCTTGAAATGGCTTTTTTATGGATGAAATGGTTATTTCTCATTACCTTAGAATGGCTATTTTAGGCCTCTATATGGAATCATTTAAGGTGCTTAGCCCACATAACATTGTTATGGGTGTATGGTAGAATCCCTTTTAGGATTCCAAAATAAGTGAAAATGATTGTTTTATTAGCTAAAATAATCTTTTGCAACAAAATGGCCATTTTACAATTCTTAAAACATCTATTTTACATCTTGAGATACGTGTATCAATTTAGACAGTCTTGTTAGTCATAGGAGATGGCCTTCTTCAACAGGTGCACACCCACAGACATGGAAATAATTTTTTAAACATTTTTTTTATATTTTTAAGTGATTTTACAAAATAATTTTCTCTTTTTCTTTTCTCTCAAGTTAATTAAAGATTGATTCTGAATTATACATAGTGGGTTAACCAATCATCTTCTTTCTTATATTGTTTCTTCTTCTATTTTTATCATCTATTTGCTAATCATATATGGTGTTGTCTTTATTTTTTTCTTTATTGGCCAACTACTAGTTAGGTGTTGTACTATGATTTTTTTATTTTCTTATCCATCTACTAGTTAGGTGGGATAATTTATTACCTATCTATTAAGAATATTATGTTCTTATTTATTCCTAATTTAATCTTTATTCATTCTATTTTTCATCCATTTACTAGTCAAATGTGATAATTAAATTCAAATGTTATTCCTTATTTATTTTGCTTATTTTATTATTTGTCATTTATTTCATTATTTATTTTATGTTATTTCTTATTTATTTATTTAATTGTTCATTTTATGTTCTTTCTTATTTAATCAATTATTTATTTTTTATGTCCTTTTATATTTACTTAATTGATTATCTTATGTTCTTTTATTATTTATTCTTTCTATAATTTTGATTCCATTATTTCATTCATACTAACATTGTATTTTTGTTATGTGTGCAAGTTGTATGATCTTTTGGAGTTTTATCTGACTTGTCCATTTTCCTCTTATCAAACACCTAATGAAGTTAACCTTTTTATTATCCCTTTCCTTTATTTGTTGTTATTCTTAGTGTTTTATTTTTGTTTCTTTATTTTTTTTACTAATTTTTTCTTTTTATTTTTTTATTGTCTCTTTATTATTTTTTGTTATACTGCATTTTAGGAAATTTTGATGTAATTTTATTTTGTTAGAATATATTTTAGGTAATTTCCTTGTAAATTTTCCTTTTTTGGCTTAGAATATATTTTAGGTAATCGTATTGTACTTTAATTTTTATTTTGAATATTTTCTTATATTTTCCAAGAATGTTGTAATAAGTAGAAAAAAAATTTTTACATTATGAAAAATAACCGAATTGATTTTTATTTAATTAATTGGTGCTCTTGCAATAAAATGGGTTTTTGATTTTTCTTTAATAAAAGTCATAATAACATAACTTGTTCGTATAAATTGGTATGAAAGAACCAAAGTTCTTAAAAAATTAATTACTCGATTTAATGTTTGTTTTCCTATAAATTCATAAATTTCCTTTGCTCTTGTAAATATGCTCACTTAATTATTTCTTTACATGATTGAATGATTTATTCTTAAATTTGAAAACCTATTTAAGGAAAAGGATAAAATTATGAATTTAATCTAAAATTTTGTATTAACTTAGGGAATAAATAAAAGAAAAGGATACCAACCATTCTCTGGTTTTGGCCCCATAAGTATTTCCCAACTTCAATTGGGTGGCGACTCCTACCTTGTAATGTCTAACTAGTTAATTCTAAGCGAATCAAATAGGAATGGCTTAAGATTTGAGGAAGGAGATTTAGATTGAGTCTTTGGTGATTCCATTAAACCAATCTCAAAGGAAGGATGCAAATAACTATTTTCTTTGAGAAAGATTTCTTCTTAATAAAAGATAGTGGGAAGAGAATTAAACATAATAAAGTTTAGGTACACAAATAAAAGCTAATCAACTAATGGTTCTCGAGTCTATTAGTCATGGCGATGAGGTAATAGAAAAATATATTGTAACACAAATTCCTAAACATTCTACTAGAGTTTATACTACTGTTAAGAGATATAGATTTCTCATAGATAATAATAAACACATGACTATAGTAGACAAAGATGAGCCTGCAAGCTATGAGGAGGTTCTGAGGAGTTCAGAATAAAAAATATGGCTAACAACTATTAAATTTGAGATAGATTCCATGCATTTTAACTAAGTATGTATTTTGGTTAATACACCTAAAGGGAAAAAACTCATTAGGTGTAAATGGATCTTCAAGAAGAAAACTGACATCGAATGTAATGTAATTATCTATCAAGCAAGGTTGATTGCTAAAGGTTATTGCCAAAGGCAAGTAATTAGCTTTGGTGAAATTTTTAGCCATGCTTAAATTAATTCAGATTTTACTTGCTATTCTCACTCATTATGATTATGAAATTTGGCAAATGGATGTGAAGATAGCCTTCTGTAATTGAAATATGTCAAAGGAAGTGTATATGACATAACCTAATGGATTTATGTCTAGTGATAATATCAAGGCATGGAAGCTTCAAAGATTATTAATGGATTAAAGTAAGCATCTAATAATTAGAACATCCATTTTGATGAGGCAAATCAAAGAGTTTGGTTTCTCACAAAATCCGAATGAACTTTATGTATATGAAAATGTTAGTGGGAGTGTTGTCTTTTCCTTAGTGCTCTATGTTAATGACATATTGCTTATAGGAAATGTTGTCTCAATTTTTTAATCAGTCAAGATCTAATTATTGAAGAAATTCTCCATGGAAGACCTTAGTAATACAATCTATATACTAGGGATAAGGAATTATAGAGATAGATTAAAGAATATGATAGGTTTTCTATAGACTACATAGATAAAATTCTTAGAATGGATTTACTTAAGAGATGATTGATTTTTATGGTATATGGGGAAATTCTTTCTAGACTATGTGTCCTCAGACACAAGAAGAGAAAAAATGCATGAGTAAGATCTCATATGCATTAGCTCTAGGATTAATCATGTATGCTATGTTATTTACATGAGCAAATTCTAATATGATCATATAGAGGAAAATTAGATGACTATAAAGAACATCCTTAATTAATTAAAAAGAACTAAGGAAGTTTCTCTGTATATAGAGAAATGGATTATCAAGTAAGTGGGTATGATTATGCTAGCTTTTAGTTTGATAAAGACAATTGTACATCCCAATTAGGTTTGTGTTCATATTTTTAGAAGGTGCAGTTAATTGGAAAAGTTCCAAACAAGATACAACTATAGACTTAACTATCGAGGCATAGTACATTGTAGCTTGTGATGTAGCCAAGGAAGCAGTATATATCAAAAAGTTCATCACAAAACTAAGAGTGGTACCTTGTATTATTTACCAAGTACCTCTACATTGTGACAACAATAGAGCCATTGCACATGCAAAGTAACCATGATTTCATTAGCGATCCAAGCATGTCTTTAGGCACTACAATCTAATCTAAGAGATATTTAGTAAGCAAGATGTAAAGATTAAAAGAGTCTCTATATAGCATAATATTACTAATCCTCTCACTAAAGCATTATCCCACAAAAGTACAATCTCCATGTAAATAATATGGGTATTAAGTACAAAGGTGATTAGCTCTATTTGGAGTGGGAGATTGTTAATTGTATGCCCTATAGCACATATGTAATAGAGATATTTTTATGTACATTAATCATTTATTTATAATAAAAGGCTTTCTTTATTACATAGTGTATATGTTAATTCATTTATTTGATATATATCTTAAACTTTGTAATAAAGTCCCTAGTATTATTTCACAATGTAAAGGAAATTATGAACAATACGTGATATTGGATTCCTATTGCTTGCAAATATGAAAAACTAAAATAATTCTTAGTCATAGTATGAACAAGGTAAGACATTATTATTGTGGATAGAATAGCACATGCTATACTTATAACTTGGTCAAGTAATAGTTTTCACAAGCTATAGGCATGGTGATGCCTAAGGTTAATATGTGGATGCTTATTTGAGAAACAAGTATATTATAGGCCTATTATGAGATCTTCACATGGATACATAATCTATGTCAATGAATATATCTTATCATAGTAGTGGTATAAGTATCTTCAGACTTTAGATCACTAAGGTTCTCTTAATTATTTAGTAGTATACTTTAACTCTAATATTTTTACATAGCCATGATGTATACATAGCTAAGAGGTTAGGTATAACATGAGATACTTAAATATTATTAAGTGATTAATAAAGGATTCACCACCTCAGATTATAACGGGGAGTTTATCTCATAGTTCTAATATGTCTTTATTTGAAAATCTCTGGCTAAAGTGAAATGCAAGCATGAATAAGATTTATAAAGGAATTTTGGGAATAAAGATGTAAATACTAGAAGTAACATATTTAGGGCGTAATTAGAAATAATTAAGCATCGAGTTGACATAAATCCATACACAAACCTAAATGAGATAAAGCATGGTGAAAAATATACTTGTACGATAATTGTATATGGAAGGATTAAGTCAAACCACTTGACTTTTTAAAACATAGGTGGTCTTGATATGTAGCTAAACACCTCTAATGAAATGAACACACGTGAATTATTAATTGGGAATTAATTATGTCTTTAATGTGATTGAACCATAAGAGTTCTAGTTCGATTAGGACTCTAATTCATTATGTATTACCAACGTGGTGTAGAAACCCATAGGGTCACACACATAAAGAATGGAGATGTGAATCAAAGTGTTTAAAATTTCAATCATATTAGATGTCATTGACATGAGAATAAATAAATAAGAAAATAAATAATTGCACTTGGAGCATAATTAACTTAGTTTTACCTTTTTAAGTATTAAAAAGGTTAGGGCCTTAAAGGGCTGATTTTTGGTGTATGTTTAATCTCATTTTAATTAACCTTTTAAGGAGGAAAATGGTTATAAATCAAACCTATAGATAATTTAAAATAAGGCCCAGAAGAGTCTCAAAACATTACACAATGTAGACTTAATTATTCCATGCATATAAGCCCATTAAAAGGTAATATGCCTAGTCTAATAAGAGGCCCATTTTATGTGCCTCATTAAGATAACTTTGGGTTAGATTTTTAACACTTCAAAACCAAACCCAAAGGGGCTATTTAGAATTTAAATACCAAATATTTATTCAGCCATAAGGAGAGCCACTAAATAGAATTTCACTTGCACCGTTAGAAGCATCAATGTGAATTCTTTTCTTCTCTTCTTTACCCACCAAAATATCTTACTTGTATATAGATATTTAGGTGTTCTATCATTGAAATTCTTGTGACCATATCTTAGAGATGTTACTTAGATGATTAGTACGATTTGTGATAACCCAGTGAGGTGATTTGAATGAAAAGGCATCACTACATGTTCAATGGTAAATTCTACACTTCTTAATTTTTTATTAACTATCCTATTTTAAATCATTCAATGACCCTTCCCTTATTTGGTTTTCATAAATATTCAAAATTTTCACTATGCATGTCTTATGGAAACTAACAATTTCATAATTTCATTATGGCTTTTAAGATGTTCTTTGAATATAAACTAAACTCTCATTCCATTTGTCCTATATAGATATAATGTTAGAATACAATTTTTATCTTAGATGATTATCTCTAAACAAATGGATGATCTTAATGTATTTTAGGTCTTTATATCCCTACTTTAACATTCTTTTATTTGTTGACCTTTTTAGTTATTTTTATCACATTTCCAAAAATGAAATTACAACCTTTTTAAATTTCACTACTTGATCAAGTATCTCTTTTTAAATTTCTAAAATCTAATAATGGTTTTAAAGGTTAATACTTTTTAGCTAGAAAGAAGGATGGAGGGAAAATGTTTAAATCTCCTTAACAAACTCTTGTGACTTTCTTAAAGACACTATATCCAACTTAGCTTAATAAATTTTAACAATTCCACCATGATGGAAAAAGACCAAGAATATTTTTTTTTTCCTTTTGATGCCCTTCTTAATGGCATTAATGGCATAAGTGATAGAGAAAAAATGGGTGAGCCTTTCATAATTCTTTAGATTTAATGAACCATTTGTATTAAGTTGATCATATTACATTTCTTATTTGTAGAAATTTGAATTTTACAAGTGCACAAGAAGGCTAAAAAGAAAGCATTAGCCAAGCCTAGATAACAACAAGGTTAGCAAAAGGTAGAAAAACTAATGTTTAAATATAGGGAGATGGCACCTAGCCATAAACATAAATATATCCTTCAGGATTCTTTTTTTAACAAAGATGATAAAGATGGAAATCATGATAGGGTCATTTTTACCTTTGTTTGTCCCTACAATAAAATCATTACTGTTGGCAATCACTACTGATCATCTATCTAAAAGGAAACCACAAACTAAAATAATGCTATAAGAAAAGTGGACTCTAA